>CAIGRP010016457.1:0-31010 GCA_903798385.1 Fraxinus cuspidata
AATAATAATATGGGGAGATTGAAAATTATTAATTATATGACATAAATTATGAAGTATCATTAACCAAAAGATCTTTTACTTCTATATGCAATCGTGTGGAATTAACATATTTTAGTTTCGACACAAAAATACACTTAGGTTACTGGAATAGACCATACAAGGAATGAAGTAAAAAATATGATATTACTAGGTAAAGGGTATTATGGTGGATTAAGGTGGATAATATTATTTGGTTGTTGATTCAAAAGAATATCATTAGCTATATCTTTTCTTATCTGGCCAATACTCACCTCCGACCATTGCATTATGTTATATGATTGATATTCCAAATGAAAAATTAAGGAATACTATCTACGTTAATCCACCATAATATTATCTACCTAGTACTATCTATAATAAATTTAGGTTAACTTCTTTGTGATCAGTCAGCCGGTGTGCCAAACGTACCCTTATAGTTTAATGAAATGACTGTGCACTTGACTGGACATTCCTTTTCAATGTCAAAAGTAGAAACTTAAAAGTGCAACGACTAAATGACTTTATGTCCTGTTGAACTAGAGAAGAATCTATTTCTTAAACTTGTTTCCGTGTCAACTCTCCTTCAATATTTTCAAAGGTGAAAGAAATATACAACTTTCTTAGGCTTTTTCCTTTTTAGAGGTAATTTCTTGTTTTTACCAGCTCTTTAATTATTATGTGTTAACATTTACCTGGTAAACCATAATAATAATCATCAAGTGAAATCTCTTGTTGAGGTTTGAGGATTTCTATAAATGTTGCATATCTGCATTTTCATGTGTTGTTTCTCAGGCTATTATCTCTCTTTCCTCATTAGTCCCGTTTGAAATGTTAATATTAGGGTATTCCTGAGCCAGTGGAAGTTCCACCTACTGGTGGAAGTGCACCTATCGGCCAGGTTCCTAATGTATCTGCTCAGCCTCAGCAAGCTTCACAACCAGGAATTGTTCCTTCAACTGGACCAAATGCAAATCCTTTAGATCTTTTTCCACAGGTTTATGATTTGTCATTGCCGTTGTCGATTCATTTCATTATGAATTTTTGGGTGACATGCATTCTGTTGTGATAGGGTCTTCCAAACATGGGTTCAAATGCTGGTGGTGCGAACAACCTAGATTTTCTACGCAACAGTCCACAAGTACCGTTCCAACTGTCTCTCTCATCATTCCCCCCACACACACACCACACACACACACACAAAAAGGAAGAGATATGACTAATGAGTAATAGTAAATTGAGAAATGAATTAGAGAATCCTTTTCTTGTGACTTGAGTTGTAAAATATTTTGTTTCGTATTTGTTGCTTCAGTTCCAAGCCCTTCGAGCAATGGTGCAAGCCAACCCACAAATCTTGCAGGTTTGTAGCCTTCTATCTTAGCATCTATTCTCACTAAACTCGTTCGTAATGTAAGTTGTTGCAAAGACCAATATCATTCTTGCTTTGGTTGACAGCCCATGCTTCAGGAGCTAGGAAAGCAGAACCCTCACTTAGTGAGGCTGATTCAAGAGCACCAGGCTGATTTCCTTCGCCTGATCAATGAGCCTGTTGAAGGCGGAGAAGGGTACCTTATAGTTTGTTCTTTTATTTAGACATCTGGCGTGTTAGCCCTGTGAAAAAGCTCTTATATTAATTTTCTGTTTTGATCTTGATGTGGTATCAGTAACATACTGGGGCAGCTTGCTGGAGCGGTTCCACAGGCATTAACAGTGACACCTGAGGAACGTGAAGCCATAGAACGTGTAAGTGCAAACATGCCTTCCACATGATTTTATTTTGTGAAGATTTTATTTGGAACTGGTGTTTCTATGGCCGAATTGGTTACTAAGGCGTTTCATATGGTGTGGAGCAGGAGCATCTCAAGAAATTCTTTATTTATAAGGAGCATCTTATGCATTATAGAAATCATCTTTAAATTTAAAAAGTTAAAATTTTTATGCACTCCAATAGTACTTTCTATTTTGTCTCTTCATTTTGCTTTTCTCAATAAACATTTATTGATTTCTCATATTTTATTCAACGTTATTTTTTATATATAATTGGACAATCAATTTAAATGTGATTTGAATAGTTTAAAAAGTAAAATATTGAAATCCGTGACTTATTAAATTCATTCATTGTACATTAAGAATAGAAAGTGAGTTTGGCTTTCTAAATATGGAGAGCCAAACCCACTCTCTACTTTAAAAAGTTAAAATAGTCTATTGGAGCTTATTTTTAAGCATTAGCTCTTTAAAATATAGAGCATTTTGTATTTAATGGATCCATTGGAGTGCTCTAAACCTTGATAAAGACCATTTTTTTATTCAAATATTCTAGAAAGCACCATATTAAACTCGTACTGAACCATAAACCATCTAAAAGATATCCATGATAAAACATGTAACAATTTTTGAAAATCTAATTTGCAACCTGAAATATAAAATGGGTTAGGTCACAAAGTGTGTGAAAAGGTTCGGTTGCTGGTGAAGCAAGACCAAGCCCTTATAATAACCCAATAAAGTATTAAAGAATAATAGAAACAACTACTTTCAATCGTAGTAAACCATAAAGCATCCAAAAAGATCCCCGTAATAAAAAATCCCAAGAAAACACTTCCAACGGAATTAACCGTCTAAATTGTATCTAGTAACCACTTCAACGCATGGACTCTTCACATCTTTTCTAATCTTTAAACCTTTTTTTTTCCTTTTTGAAGCTTATAGCGGTCTGAACTGTTTTTATAACAGTATAAAAAGCTCTTCAAATGTACTGAGCTAAAATGCCCAAAAAAGGGCAAGATAAGGTATCCACGCCTCAACACGCAATATTCCTTGAGGCATGCACCTCTGTGAGTCAGGCTTAAGAGTTGACAAAGGGGGGACTCATCTCTTAGTATATGTAACTTTGTTCATAAAACATATACTTGGGGTTGAAAATTTTTGGCATTTTCCACCTGGAAACCAAAATTGATGCCTTTTCTCCTTTATGTTTCCAAATATAATCTACTACAATCACCTATACAAATATTATGCAATATGTTGATGTCAATTCCGATAGCTACTAATCATGGTGATTTTACCTTTTGCCAGCTTGTGGGAATGGGGTTTGATCGAGCTCTTGTGCTGGAGGTGTTCTTTGCATGCAACAAGAATGAGGAGCTGGCAGCAAACTACCTTTTAGATCATATGCACGAGTTTGAAGAATGATGATAGGAATTGAGGTGGACAAATTTCTTCTCTTTTAGCCTCATTTTTCACTTTTAACAGTTTTACTTTTTCACTGTGTTTTATTTATTTCCTCACTTGATTTGCATCTACCGAATTTATGTAGCCCTATTCTTGTGGAGAGTTGAAATGATGGTCTACTGCTGGAGAGGAGATAAACGATCAGAAATGTAATTAACTTGTCATGCCTCATTTCGAGTCTTCTCAGTGTATCTATATAACTCATCGAATCCTTGCTTGTTCAATAGTCGGTTTCTGTGATTCCTTAGTGGAGTAACTATTCAAGATTTCATGGTATACTCTTATTGAATTACCCTTGTTCTGAATTCACATAAACATCGTTATATAATACACAGCATTCATCACCTTTATGACATTAAAATTTGTTGAAATGCTTATATACTGAGCCATTTTAACGTATCTGGACCTTAAATATGACTTGGAAATGACAACTCCTTGCATTTATTCTTCAGTGGGGGTGACTATAATTGCAAAATGAAAGAAGCTGATTTTCCGAAGTTTAGTTTCGACTTGATTGCCATAGTGCATTATTTGTATGCATAGTGATTGATACATAATTCTCGCAATGTACGTTTGTGCATGAGATGTTGATTGCAGTTGAGTAATTGATTTTGAGTATATAGGAGCATTACATTACGATATCAGATATTGTTAGTTCCGGCTCATAGCCAAATGGTCTCTTTGACTAGGTTCCTCTGTAAACTGATTGTATTGGGCATTTTGCTGCATTGATTGGCATCTCGAACTTTAGGGACGGCCTTAACTTATAAAATAAGAATTGGAAGTGGTACTTGGGCTTGAACCCGCGTCGCGTTATTTTTTGATTCTGTGATGATACAAGGGAAAAATACCAGCTTGGCTTGTAGCTTTAGTAGGAACCATTCAAAACACACTAAAAAAGTTTACTAATCATGAACTTATTACTTTTACTTTTTTTAGGGTAATTAATACATAACGACTCTACCTTTCATTGTTATTGTGGAAATGTCATTACCTTTCATTTTTTGGCATTTTTATTCTTATTTTCTCATTTCATTGCTTAAAAGGCATTTTCACCTATTTTTTCAATTAAAAATTATGGAATGACGAATATACCATTTTCTTTAAATAAAATAAAAAGAAAATAAAGAAAAAAATTAATTGCAATCACGTCCCAATTTTTTTTTTTTTTTAAAAAAAGCGCAAATTAGTTACAAATAAATTATTAAATGGGTAATTAGTACATAATGTCCATATCTTTCACCATTATTGCAAAAAACCTCATTACCTTTCATTTTCTTAACATTTTTACTCTTAATTACACATTTGATTGTGCAAAGCATCATTTCCATCCAAATTCTTCAATAAAGAACGGTGAAATAATGAATATACACTCTTATTTAAATAAATTTTTTTAATTTTCAATCTTTTAATAATTTAATTGGGACTCGTTTGTACTTTTTTAAAAAATTAAAATTTTTAAATAATTTATTTAGGACTTGTTTTCACTTTTTATAAAAAAAATTGGGACTATGGTTACAATTATTTCTTTAACTTTTTATTTAAATAGGAATGTATATTCGTCAATTCACAGCTTTTTTATTGAGAAGTTGGATGGAAATTGATAGAAATGACGGTTTGCGCGATTAAATGTGTAATTAATGGTGAAAGTGCTAAAAAATAAAAAGGTATGAATGCTTTTTGCAATAATAGTGAAAGGTAAGGGACATTATATATTAATTACCCTTATAATAATTTATTTGTGACTCATTTGCACTTTTCAAAAAAATTGAGACTATGATTGCAATTAATTTTTTCTTTTTGCCTTTTGTTTTATTTAAAGAGAATGATATATTTTTCATTTCACAATTTTTAATTGAGAAAATGGATGAAAAATGACATTTTGCGCAATGAAAGGTGAAAATAAGGGTAAAAATGTCAAAAAATAAAAGGTAAATACATTTTCCACAATAACAATGAAAGATAAGGATGTCATGTGCTAATTACTTTTTTTTTATTATTATTCAAAATGCTGTTTTTATTTTTCTCTCTTTAATTTTTAATAATAAGTTTTCTAACCGCGTGTAACATAACATACATTTCACCACTTTTGCAGCCTCTGTACCAAGGTGTATTACATTTTGCAGCCTATCTTCATTGTCACGCGGTCCACTACCACTTGTAATATTCATTAATAAACCACTACGACTTCTACCCCTATCACTTGTAACATTATTTATTTCATCACCATTGTTGATTTAATCATTTGTTAACATTTATTGTTATGCTGTTGTCGTCTCTATCGTTACTATGTTTCACTTTGTCTTGCACCCATTGTCGATGCAACACTGCAAACAACAAACTCCAAGCTCGAGAACTACAACAGTACCACTAGTCAAAATTTGACTCAAACACAACCGCAACCTTTAGGGATCAGCCGAAGATTATCGCCTTTACAACATTCCAACGAACTCCAATGTTGCTAGAGAAAAAAATCGCCTTTGCTTGTGCAAAATTGAACGCGGCCATCACCACGACCAACAATATACATACAGAGACACATACAAACTTACCATCTTCATCACCAGGTTTTGGATCTGAATGTAGATTTCTTGAGACCAGATTTGGCTTCAGATATAGAAAAATATACCTCAACCCGAGGGAAAGAGGTGCAGGTGGTGGTTTTAGCTGGCGGCAATGGTGGTTCATTTTGTGGGTGTTTATGTATGTTGATTGTTGGTGTTTGCATGTGTTTCTAAATTGCAGTATTTTGTCGAATTGAAAAAGTAGTAGTATAATGGAAAATTCGAAAGTAAATATTAGTGTAGTGTATTGCATATTTTTCCCTTGTTTTCTTAGCAGCTGTGTGGGAGCTATTGTGTACAAATTTCAATAAGAAATTCAGCCTTTGTACAATCACGTGGACCCAATTGTTGCAGTCATTATTGACTATTTTTTACAAATCAATTAAAGTAGATCGAGGAAAAGATCATTGTGCCCCTTAATTTTTTCATTCAATTTGTTTAAGCGATGTGTTTTTGGGATTTCAAAATAGAAAAATACGATTGTTTTTTGGTTTGTTAGTGATTGCAGCTGGAGCTGGATTCTCTTCATTGTTCGTAACAGACGAATTTTGTATTAAAATTTGGAAAGAATGGTGTACAAACAAGCGTTTATTAAAATTGCTGATATTGAATTCTATTTATATTTGAATCACACAAATATTTCAAATGGTGATAAAGTCTAAAAAATTGCATTCCAAAGATTACGAACAACTTTTGGAGCAGATGGCAAAATGTCATGTATCCGTTACGATTCTTAATTCTTGTTTTACTATTATATTTCAAAATTTAAATAGTATTTAAAAATAAAATAAAAAACAAGTAAAGGGAAGGGAAGTTGAATTTTTGTCCCTCTCCACCTCGTCCCTATCCACCTCTGGTAGGTTCCCACTGCATCGCCATTTCCAATTGTTGAGTCATAACTCATAACGTACCTACTCAATTCGTGGTTCTTCGTGGATTGAGGGAATAACATAATAAGAAAAATTTGCAAAATGTACATAGGAGAAGTGTTTGTTTCTCCGAGCCCATAAAAATAGCCCAAGCATTACATTAAAAAAAAAAAAGTTGAACCCCAATCTTGAGGGCCCCCACTGCCCTGCCCCTAGAGCATTGTGGAGGAAGTAAATCGCGGGATGTGCCTCACCAGGTCGGGGTACAAGAGCTCCCATACTGATACCCACAAAGAGTCCAATTCTATACCTTGTAAGAGGCAAGAATCGAATTCTTACACTATAACTACCAGCTCAGCAAAGACTAAATCACTCTTGTCTTTTGCACCACTGATATATGCCCCGGGGGCCCAAGCATTACATTTATAGAAGGGAACATTATAGTGGTTGCAAAATTAGAAAATAAGTTTTATTATTTCAAAAATCAATACTTCTTTAAATTTTATTAATTAAAAAATATTTTATTAATTAAGTATAGATTACAAATAATCAAATTAATTAATCACAAATTATTTTTTGATCACAAATTATCAAATTAATTAATCAGAACTTAACAAATTACAACTCACAATTATAATATAGTAACGATATCACATTTTTTTAGTTCACGTATTATTTATTGGTCACAAATTAACTATTTTATTGGGATCTCTTGAATAATTGATCAAAAATACCTTCACCCCACGCTAGCCCACCCAATGTTGCGCCAACTAACCATCGTCAACCGAACATTGCACCACCGTCAACAACACCACGCCACGCCACCTCACCTCACCTCACCACCAACCACTACCATTTGCAATTGTAAAACAACTACCACCATTTGCAAATCACCAACTAACAAAAATCACCCCGTCAAACAAATCAGAGAAATCACCCAAAAACCCTAAATCCATCAACGTTGCGGGTGGCAAGGAGCACTGTTGCACACGACAGCAACAGTGGTGAGCATCGCTGGTGGCGCGATAGCGGGATGCAGTGAGCTCACAGTCGCTACTACAGAAAGAAAATAAAAAAAATATTCATTTAATATAATAATATCATAATTAAAATAAAAAAAATCTCACCTGACTTTTTAATAAATAAGTATTTAACTTGGTATATGAAATTGAAAGTTAAAATACATGGTTGGGTGTAATTTTCACTTGATAGAATAATGACTTGGGAAACTTGTATTACAATTTAGACAACAATGCGTTAAGTAAGATAATAAAGGACGAGCATGAGTGTTGTGTTTTATTCTATTTAAAGTAAATATGGGAATATGGAGAAAATATCTCTACAACTTTATGTATTCCTTTATTGGATTGGTTCCTTTTCTTTCTCTCTCGTTCACAATATTCTTGTAAGACATTTGTGATGTGAGTCTATCCATTTTACATCATCATTCGCACCTGCCGAACTTGCAGTGGTTAAAGTTGGCTCCAAAAGTTCCACATCTTAAGGCAGCCCTCTTCATTCTTAGGCAGTCAAGCCCGAACAACTGAAACGTGAGATTTATGGGTAAAATATTAGTCAATACCTGCATATGATCACATCATTAATGCATCCTTTATTGATAAAGGCCACATGCCTATTTATTGATGATATTGTCGAGTCGTATAAGGAGAGGATCACACTCGATGCGAGACACCAGGTGACCTCCATTGCCACCATTTACATTTGAATTTTTTTTGGCTCAAGTAAAACATTTTAGATTGATGTGTCAAACATCTGAGTTGAACTTTAAAGTCGATCTTAACTATATCAAGTTGATTTCCTAAGAAATTGCCTTGAAACTTAAAACCGCACACAAAGTTCCAATATCTTTACAGAAGATATATTTTTACTTTTAAGATCACTTTACCAAACATCAAATAAAGCTGTGGAAGGTTAGAACTTCGATGTCATTCCCTAGCTTGCATATTAGAATCGGCTAGAACGCATATATTCTTATCTTCAAAGGTACATCAAAAGAGAATGCATATATTCTTTTCTTTAAAGATACATCAAAAGAGAGAAAAGGAGAGAATTCAGCCAAAGCTTTACTCTGTTATCTTTAAAAAGTCAATTTTTGCATGATTAAATGGTTATGTTTATCATAGTATGATAACAATTCATTAAATAATGCTCCTCGAACAAGGCAAATGACAAGGGGGAGTTGACAGGGTGGGGGTGGCAGGGCGGGATTGGGTAAATTTCTTTCAAACTGTCCAATTATGTATTGTCCCGTGTCCGTCTGTCATTGAGCCTATCACTGTAACAAGATTGTAATTTAGTTCCTTGAAGTTAAAACTATTGAACCGAGTAATATTCGAATGCATTTAACGCACAACTTAGTTGTTTATTTTAACCGAGTATATAGTAAAACTATATTTTTTTACGAGAATAAAGATAGAATTTTTTTTACTAAAAATCAATATATTTTAAACTTTAACTATTATATGTAATTTAAACAAACTAACTGCTTGTTTGATAAAATATTTTTAGAAGCGATTCTTTAAAATATATTTTTTAATTGTGAAAATGTGTTGAAAAGTAGGAAAAAAATATTAAAAAAACGTGAAAAATTAATTTTTTGGAGCCTGGTTGAAAATGAGAGTAGGAGAGAAGTAGTTCTCAAAAAATTAAAATCAAACCAGGGCTAGTTTTAAATAACTTGATTTATACTAAAATAAGTGTGCGATGATAATTTAACTAAAATATTTATTTTAGTAATTTTAAATGCAATTAAATTTATTTATATAAAACAATTATGAGATTTGTAATAAATAATTAATATTTAGTCATTAATTAAAAATCAAAGGTTCTAAAGTTAGTTTACCAAATAGCTAATTTTAATGTTAACAAGACTCTTTATTTTGATAATCAAATGGTCAACAACATATCAACAGTTTTGAAAAAATCTCCCGTTAAAAGCTCTATTGATAAAAGTTATACTAATAACAATTGTACCAAACAGACTCTTAATGACATTTTAAAACTCAAAAGACGGGGTTTTAATACAAAAAAAAAAAAAAATGTTGTATTTTTATTTCTATCAAAAAGTTCAATATAATATTTATTTCCCACAAAATAAAATGGTCAAGAGAAGTTTACATAAAGCGGGGATAAAAAAATAAAGAAAACAAAATAACCGAATAAAAATGCAAGATTAACGGCCTTCCGATCTTAGGACCAAATGGCGCCAAATTCCGACACCGATTCGTACATCTGCTTGCATTTTGTGCTTATATAGTTTTTTACGTATTTCAAAATTCGTTTGCTTTAAAAGGCATACCATAATCTTAGCAAAACCAAGAAAACATGGCCCCTCGATTCCGGTCCTTTTTCAGAAGCGAAAGAACGTATGGAGAAAAGTAAGTTCTTTTTATTTGCCCTTCATTCAATTAAATTCTCTCTCTCCGCCGAATTCAAAAGTTTTCTAGGAATTTTGTTGATTTGTTTTTATGGGTTTGTGTTGTTGATTTTTGAAGTAGCCCAAAACTTGTTACAAGAACAAGAGTTTCAATGGATGAGGAGGATTCGTTTGAGGACGCTAGCGGCGAATCAACGCCTCTATCCGCTGTGGCGGATGCATTTGAGGAGCTTTCGGCCGTGGTGAAATCCAAGGGTTGCAATTTTGATCTTCGTTTGAAGCCATTTTGTGATGCCTGTTCTCTTGTTTCGGTTCTTTTTACTTCTTTAGGAATAGCTTTCAAATTTGCTGAAATGGAGTATGTTTCCAAGGTTAGTGGTCTTTCAATAACAATTTCTTTCCCAAGAGTGATGAGCTGTACACATAGATTGAACCTGGGTACCATTTATATGCATATATTGTGTTATGGTTACTATCAGAAACTGAGAACTCACCTTAAATGTCAACTTGTAACGACGGTACCCAAGTGGTTACAAGTCTACAAATTAGCTTTAACTCAGGGTCGTGCGCACTATTAGAGTAATTAATAGACAACATAAACACTCCGTGTGCTTGGTGTGTTAAGTAACTGAAGATTATGTAAGCATGGTTTTTGTTGTGTTTAAATCATAAACTGATATGCCTAAAACTGATATTGCTATGGCAAGAGTAATGAAGTGGAGGAGAGGGATTAGGACAAGGAATGAATAACTGTAAATGCAATGGATGCTTCAGATGAATGATGCAGTATAAATGAAATATAACAATGCTGTACTGTATGGGGTTCATCTTCTAAGCTCTGTAATGTAGTTTGGCTAGTCATTTTTTAAACAATATTGTCTTTTTATTGTTAAATTTCTTTGACATATTTGACTAAATCTGGTTTAGGGCTCCAAGTGTTTATTGTAGTGTGTTATGATGAAAAGGTTGATGTGATTCTTTTACAATGGATTTTATAATTGAATGGATCAGCTCCCAAGAGGATATAATTATTATGTAGAAAATGGTGCAAGTACATTCTCTGTTATTTCTTGGTCAACGATTTGAATGCCTCAAGCGAAAACTTTATGAATACGTTGTGTAGGAGATCAAAATTTTTTGAAGCTTTGTCAAATTCCCATTGCAAATTTTAATAATCTTTGAGTGATGTATGGTGTTTATATGCTGCTATAGCTGGATATGAAGCTGTACATTCATGTAAATTGGACGACCACGGTGAGTGAACAAATATATATTAAATGCAAAATGGAGTGAGATACAAGAATATCCTATTGAACTCCATCTATGATATCTCTGTACATGTACTTAAAGCATCTTTAATGATTTCCTCGATGTAGAAGGTTAAGCCAGATGAGGAATATGAGAATAAAAAATATTTGGAAGGAAGCTGTAAAGCACACAGAGAGCTGTGCCTGAAAACCAGAAATATAGCGCATCCAATGTCAATGCTAGAATTCAGGTAGGCGATGTTAACCTTCAAAATTTGACAAATACCTATGTTACTGAAAATAAAGCCTTTTCTTGATAAGAACCCATAAAATGAAAAATGTATGGAGATGAGAGAATGGAGGTGAAATGATGGTAGAAGATGGAACCCTTACATCCTTACATCATATTTAACAAATTAGAAGGGGTCTCAAGTTCATTTTCCTTTTAAATACTTGTTAGTTGTAGCTGCTTATTGCTTGCAAATTGAACTGAAATTTGTATTTGAACTTGACGACTCAAATAGAATGGAATGATAAAACCATTAGTTCATGGTATAACTTCTTCTGCTAAATGTTCGTGAATTGAGTTGATTCCATTTTTCTGTATGTCAAACTAATAAATATTAGAAAATTAGAACGTGGGCTTTTACCAGTCTGGAAATGGGGTTACTTTCAAGAAACTTAATCATTTAAAGTTTTCTGATTTAGAACTCTCATATCTGTAATCTGAATGGAACATGGATTCGGACCTAAAATTGGTTCTGATAGTTGACTCTGATTTCCTCCCACGCAGCGCATGTCAAACTTCGAAGAAAGTTTAGTTGTGCATCTAGTTTATTTATGAACTTATAGAGAGAAGAAATCTTATCAGCAAGTAAACATTCCATGTAGAATAACATATTTACTTTAGATCATAGATATTACCACCTAATTTTGGTTCACCAGTTACAGAGGACTGTTCGTGGCAGCAATTATGTGTGTTCAGCAACCTTTGTGAAGATGATAAACGGAGATACATATTTATTTAATTCGTGACTTGCCCTCTAGAATATTTATTCCAAGAGTCATATAATACAAAGAAATTTTAGTGATTTCCCCTTGAGTGCTGTTTTTCTCATTCAACTTTTAGTCAGGGAGTCTTTGATTGAACCTGGAAGTACCCACTTCATGCAAATTACGTTCAAGGCTACCTATCTATTAAGCCCTCCTGTTTCAGTAAGACTAACACTGGGAAATAACTTTAATCATTTTTAATTTTCCCCCTCTCGTGATGGAATATTCTTTGTATTGTGTACGGAATACATAAATATTCATTTATTAATTGTAGATAATGGTACTTCCTAAATATTTTTGTTCACACCGTTTTCCTACTTTTTTTTTCCTTGTTCCTTTTTTTTCATTTTCTAATGCTCAATCTGATGCTTTTAGGTAAGTGATCTTGCCGATGCTTCAAAAGTATATGGGACATTAAATAATATACTTGACTTTGATGTAAAACATGACACAGTGAGAATACAAGGAAGTCTCTCGCGTAAATTGCGCAGAGTTAGGCAGGGTCTGGATCTTGTCAGAGCTTTATTCCAAAATTTTTTGTCATCACGGTATGTCATGTTCCCTTATAATGATATTTTCTTGTTTTAAAATTTAATTCATATGCATTGCTGAAATATTCTATGAGAAGTCTTAGTAGCAATATATATTTTATGATGCATTTAGCTGTCCTATTGTTTTTGCTAAGCATATAGTTTACAGCACCGGTAATAAGAAGTGTAAATAGTCATTTGTACTTCAGAAATATACCTTCTACATTTGTTTTGAAATCAAAACCGAAATTGGTGTTTATACTTTTTAAAAATCTCTGGATCCCCCTATGTATGATAATCAGATAAAAGACGTCAAATTTATTTTCTTTCAGACCTACTAGTGTCTTGTGTATATCACCGGTTGGCTAAGTGAACTCAATAATATGTGGTATGATTTGCTTCTTTTGTTGCAGTATGCTCCATTTTCCATCTCTTCCCATTGACCCTTTAGATAAATTTTATGTTATATTAAATAAACGGGAAATGCTATGGGCAAATGGGTCTGATGTCTTGCCAACTCCATCTATAGCTAGCAAAATAGTTGCTTATTTTTTCCGATTGAAAACTCATACAAGGCATTGCAATTGAAGCAGTGCTGCAGTGGCATGGTGTTATGCAGTTTTATCCAATCATGAACATAATGTACATGGAAAATTTGAGTTGGGAGAGACAAGGTGTTAGATTCTTAAATTCTCAACCTGCTTTTCTCTGTTTCTAGCCTTCTTTTCCGTTTCTTCTCTTTGTCCATATTTATTTCTTACTGTGATTTCTTATTGATGCTGCATTAATCCAGTATAGATTCTTATTATCCGCTCATTGCATTTATCATTGACTTAATGTAGAAGTTCACTTGGCTACGAATTTATTCCTGATGCAAGAAAGTGCAATCTATTGAATGGCCATTCAATGAATGGAGAAACTTTCATAGAATAATTTGACAAAACAACTTGAGAAAAATGAAGCATGTATTCATTCTTCCATGTCATGGGCAATCCTGTTTCCCTGTCGTTTTCACCTTTTTGTTTTTGCCTTCACATGCACATCTATCTATCCATTTTGATTCAAGATATGTATATGCTCACAACAATTGTGAAATTTTTCAAAAGAAAAGACAATTTCTCTGGACTCGAAGCAAAATTTCAATGTGTACTTGTTATGCAGAGAATGAAAACACGTGAACTTACTCAAAGAAAATGCAAACTTATGAAAATCTACCAGGTTATAGGAACCATTTTGAATGTGAAAAATTTATTGGCATGAGAACCAAGAAGCATCTGCGAGAACTTTACGATAATTGAATGTTGCCGTGAATCAACTTGCAATATCAGCTCCAGTTGCTCGTCAAACGTTTGGTTTTTGTTATTTTTTTTTGCAATAATTGTTTCTAATTCTCTGTGCTACTTTCAGGGATTGCTGTTTAAGAGAAGCTGCTTCATTAGCTTATGCAAAGACATGTGCGCCTTATCACACATGGGCAGTAAGAACTGCTGTTTCTGCTGGTATGTATGCCCTGCCGACAAGGGAACAGCTACTGTTAAGGCTAAATGAAAGCGGTGAGTTTACTCGTGTGACTTCCATGTTGCATATTATGGCATTTTCCAAGTCATGGAAATTAGTCTCAATTTTATGGTAACTAATGAAGGGTTTTACATTCTGTAATTGGGACGCCATGTCATAGGTTCGATTAGTACAGCCAAATCAAAGAAATTAGAAATAGTCCTAACCATTTGGTAGATTGTACTGCAATCTAACTCTATGAATGATAAATGTTATGAAATAGAATTTGCAGAGAATTAATTAAAGAACATTTGTTCAAGTGCTCATTCAAGAACTAAAAAAAATTGAAAGGGAGATCTACTTCCCAAGTTAGCAATGGATTCAAACCCTTTTAAATTTCCTTGATGATTGGAAAATAGTTACGTTTATATGATTGTTCTTTGAGCACAAGTGAGCTGCTATAACAAAAATATCTCTGCTTTACCCAATTTTCTTGTCATATCAAAATTCCCCACTTGTCGGAGAGTGAATTGAATCTAATATTAACTTATAGCATCTAAAGAAAAAATTCATTATCTTGCATGGGTTCAAGTGTCGCTTAAGATCTACTTTATAAACTTGAAACAAAATTGATGTGTTACAACATTTTGTTACAGACGAGTCTGCAGAGAAGGAAATGCAAAGATATATTGATGCGTCACTTCCGATCATACAATACATTGATAAGTTGTACACTTCAAGAAATATCAGTTTGGACTGGTGAGCTCTGGTGTAAATTATGTTTGGACGTCATTTTCAGAAGCAAGAACGAACTTCTGCCTGTTCAGATGAAGCTTTTTGATCAGTCCCGACTTGAATCATCCCTGCCATTATTAAATTTTTGGGTCTTTGCATATGATCTTCACTTGTTGAGCTGTCATAGAACTGTGAATGTTGATGGGCATGGATGCTTTTGCTTGATTGTTTCCATGTAGTCACAAAGTAGTCCAATAGCTAATGTTTCAGCAGATAGTACCATGTTTTTGTAGATGAATTGGATTTTCCTGCAGATTCCTAGAACACAGTTCTATACAATGCTCTTAATATGTTGTTTTCGTTATCCTCACTTTGTGAAAAATCGTTAGGCATGAACATGTTATATAGTGGAACTGTGGAAGACTACCTGTCCAAATTTTATTTTTATTTTAGGGTAAGCACTAAGTTTTTTATTAGTGAAAGTAGAAAAATAAACTCGTTACTCATTTTGAATTTACACATAAAAAAAAAAAAAACATTTTTTCTTTCACCGGAAAAGAAAAAGAATGAATGATAACATCGCCAGTATGTTCTTCATGCTGCGTGAAACTTGGCCGACTTTTGTATAATGGGAAATCCTGCAACCTCTTAATAACCTAAACCTTCGTCTACATCGTCAAGCTTTCGGGGTTCTCAATGATCTTTGAAAAGGTTTGAAGGAATGCGGCCAAGTCAGCACCATAAATAACTCGATGATCAGCTGTAACATTCACCTGGAAAATATTCACCAAAGAACAGTTATGAGATGAATTCATTGAGAAACTTCAAATTTAAAATTGTGTAACATTTCAATAGTTGCAGCTTGCGCTTCACTGAGCGAATTACCAAATGCTCCCTGCTCCTATAATTAGCATTCTGTAACTTGGATCTCGTTGACGGGATAACGTGAGCAATGACCAACATTGTTTAATATTCCAAGTAGATGTTAAATGTGCTTATAATTGATGGACTAAATTTACTAACAACTTAACAGTCATGATAAGCAATATAAAGAATAGACAATACAAAAAAGTTCTCAAAAATTCTGTCAGATATAGAGTTGCTGAAATGGTCCTCAATTTATTAGCTTCCATCCAGGGATTGTGTCTCGTGTATAAGAACTGATGGCTAAAATAAACATGCATCATTCTTCTATTACATAAACCAATGGACACTGCTGGCAAAGGCAAACAAATCCTATGTGGATAGCCTAACCAGTATAGGACTTGATTACCAGAGAGAGAGACAGAGAGTAGACTGTATCACATTGAGCCATGCACCGTAGAAAATGCCATATCAAATTCATTCCAAATCACATGTTCATTTAAATTGCATTTACAAGTAACAGAAAGTGAGTTTGGTCCTTGGATGAAGCAGGATCACCAAGACTTATGAATTACGATTGTTCTCAGAAATGTAATAATTAAGTATAACTCCTAAAACATGCCATCAAATATTATAGGAAAAATATACTTCTCACAATGCCGAGTTGCTAATGATGGTGTATTCAATATTTGCAGGGCAGTTTCACCTAAACCAGCTGGTTACAATACTTTTCACACGCGCACAAAAGTAAAAATAAAATTGAAGGGATAAAAACAGAAGAAAGAAAGAAAAGATGGTGTCCTGGAATGACTTTCAAGAAGGTAAATACTTTGTCTCAGGTTTTATTAGATTTCCAGCCAACATATACATCTAGGATAATTATAGGCCGCCAATCCACGTCAATTATTCTAGAAGTGGAAAGAAGAATGCCTTGCAAGTGGAGGGAAAGGGAAAACTGCATTCAGTTGAGGGGAATAGTGGCTAACCAAAATTAGTTAGGGGAAGTCCATAAATAGGAGTAGTAAGAAAGGAATAGGCATGCAATAGTTTATGAGTAGTAGGTGGAATAGGAGAATAATAGTCCTCTCGAAAGGCTATTTGTTATTTTCCTTCTTGCTGTAACCTTTCAATTACATCAATACATTGTTGCTTCCTTTATTCTCACAGAATTCTGCCTTTTACAGTTTGAATTCTATCAAATTCGTATCAGAGTGGTGGCACAGAAAAGGACAGATGGCAGGGTGGACACAATATAAAAGGAAATGGAAGAATTGAAGGCAGAGCTGCAGCACCTTCCTGGATTGGAGAAATCAGTGGATCAACTAACCCAAAAATGACGAAAATGTTACAATCTACAGAAGAAAGAAGGAAGACAATGGCAACACTTTCTAACTCGAAAATTGGGTTGACCAAAAGCATTGGAGGAGAAAGGTCTGGCAGTATTGTTGATGGACCAATACAGCAGAATAATCAGCTTGAGATCATGGGGGATCAATGTGCTGTTGACAGGGGAAAGAGGGAGCGGGTGAGGTCAGTTACGGAGAACCATAGCAAACACTGTGCAAAACAAAGAAGAGGATAACTGGCGGCGAGTGAGAGACCTTGAAATGCCCAGGATGGCTGGCTGTTCCAAGCGGAGAGGTACTTCAAGGTCATTGGCTTGACGGAACGAGAGAAATTGGGAGCAATTGCTATTAGCTTAGATGATGATGCATTGTCATGGCTTTAGTGGACGGAGGCCAGATCACCAATGCAGACATGGTAGCAGCTCCGACAGCAATTATTACTGTGATTCAAGTCGACCCAAGAAGGGAATCTGTGAGAAGTTTTTTGGCATAGAACAGAGCGGCACGGTGGTAGAATTTCAACGAGAATGAGTTGCTAGCAGCGCCGTCGAGAGGAGTGTCTAACGAAGTCCTTAAAAGCACCTTCGTAAACAGGTTAAGGCCAGAAGTAAGAGCTGAGGTGGTGTTATTAGGCCCAAAGGGATTGGGGCCAATTACGGAGGTAGCCCAGAAGGTGAAAGATAGGAATCTCATAATTAAAAACATCCAGGAGCCCACAACCCAAAAATCAACTAAACCAAATCTAGCCCCAATTTGTGCAGATGCAAAGAAAATCGAGATGTTTCAAACAAAAAGATCACTGTAGGGTGTGATCGTCCTTCAACTGGCAAGAAATTCCAGTAAAACGCCTGACACACACAGAGATGAGGAGAGATAAGGATTTGTGTTTCAAGTGCGAAGAGAAGTACATGGTGGGCCACCATTGTCAAAATCGTGAGCTACGGGCTTTGTTGGTAGAAGGGGGTGGTGGAGAAGAGGAAGAAGGGCTTTATTGGCCGACATGGTTGAGTTGTCCCTTAACACCTTGGTTGGGCTTTCTACACCAAGCACGATGAAATTGAAAGGTGCAATGGGGTCGCACAAAGTGATGGTGTTAATCGATTGTGGGGCGATCCACAACTTTATGTCGCTGGAGTTGATGCAAAAATTAGAACTCCCAACCATGGCTACTACCAATTACAGCATAGAAATAGGGACTAGCAAGTCTGTTAAGGGAAGGGAAATCTGCAATCGGATAGTAGTTGAGTTGCCGGGTTTGACAATCGGGGGCATTTCTTGCTGTTGGAGTTGGGTTGTACTGATGTGGTGCAAGGAATGCAGTGGCTAGGTAGTTCAGGGGATATGGAGGTGAACTGGAAGCAATTAACCATGCGATTTAGAATGGGAGAAACATGGTTTACACTGAAATGATACACAGGGCTTCACAAGATAGGAGTTTCCCTTAAAACTACGGTAAAAACAGTACAACAGGAAGGTGGAGTAGTGAGGGTCAAACTAGGAAGCCAACTATTTCCACCCCATTGCAACGCAAATTTAGAATGGAATGTGGAACTCTATCAAGTCTTGGGAGAACGTCGAGTAGGTGAAGTATTGATAAAATGGAAAGATCGTCCTACAATCGAGGCTTCCTGGGAATCAGTTGATCTATTGTGCAACAATTCCCCAAATTTCACCTTGAGGACAAAGTGTCTTTGGAACCTGAGGGTAATGATAGGCCTCCAATCCACCTCACTTATTCTAGAAGGGAAAAGAAGAATGCCTTGCAAGTGGAGGGAAGGGGAAAACTACATTTGGTTGAGGGGAATAGTGACTAACCAAAACCAATCAGGGGAAGTCTATAAATTGGAGTAGTAAGAGATGGATAGGCAGGCAAAGTAGGCAGAATAGGAGAGTAATAGTCCTCTTGAAAGGCTATTTTTTTTAATTTTCCTTCTTGCTGTAATCTTTCAATTACATCAATACATTGTTATTTCCTTTATTCTCACGGAATTCTGGCTTTTACCATTTCCTATCAGAAAATGATAATTAATTGAAATGAAATGTGGACAGGTGTGTCTAGAGAAGAACAGATATCCAAGGAATGCAAGAACGAAAATTTCTATCTGCTACTTCCACTAATTTTGAGCTCCCTTGCAAAAAGAGAAATACAAGAACTAGTTACTTCCTCCGTCACATAGAGATAGATTTGCTTTCCTTTTTTGTTTGTCCCAAATTATAGGCGACTTTCCTTGTTGAGAGTATAATTAGATTTCTTAATTAACTAATATGATCCTATTTAATGTGTTTTTTTATCAACAAATATGAACTACTCATATTTAAAACCCTATTTAATGTAAGGATGTATTAAGAAAAATATAAGTGAAATTTATATTTCCAACTATATTAATTTCATTTTCTTAATCTTTGAGAAAATTGAAACATGCCTATCTTTATGAGACAAGACGGAGGGAGTATTTTCTTAAAATAAATACGGAAACAATGAATGAGAATAATTAATCAATTCAGGCATTTCTGTCATTAACCACATAGGTACTATGCAGATCTTCCTTGCCTTAATTCATCACAACCACAATTCACTTGGTTCCCATTTCAGCCTGCTTTTAGTGGTTCATGTTTGATATTAGGAAGTAGCATGACGATCCTGAAGTTTGCTAATAAGAAATCTGTTGTCATACCCTCGTCAGCAGTGATGACATTAGATGAAGTGGCAGAATAATATAAGCAGTGTAATGCCCATAATTTTTTTTCATTTGTGTTCCATCACATAAGAAAACATACAATTCCATAAATTTCATGTCTTACGGTCTTCACAACTTATGAACACTTCGCTGTCAATCATCCAATGAAATCATTATCCTAGATACTTAGCTACTAGTAATGTTATCCTTTCCAGATTACTCTAAGAGCACCCCCTCCAAGACTCCAGTTATATAGACTTCAAAATCGAATTTGTAATCCCATGGATCATCCAGAGCCAATATCAGTATTGGAGCATAAAGAGACCTTATGACTTGACTTCCACCAATTTTATCTCAAACTAATTCCTATGCATATGTGACTATCTGTTTCACTGTGTAGAGACTCGCCTGAAGTAGTTATCTACTACAAGGGATGCAATATAAGCAGACTAAAAATGATTTCTTTGGCTAAATTGCACCAGAATCCAAAAGGCTAACGTGTTGTAACAACAAATCTAAGAAACACATGTTAAGTTTGAATCTAGAGTACCATGCATTCGGAAAGCCAACTATAATGTTTCAGCACTAACATTTCGTAGTTTTACTTATTCCATGAAGTCCAATCACTACTAGAAAATTATTGAAGAAAAATGGTTCAGAAGAAAGCAACAACTTGCTCCAAAAAAAGACTAGTGCTAAGCAAAAATTTTATCATGTGGGAGAAACCAACCAAGGAATTTCTATTCCACAATTTATCCATCACAATATATTTCGTTGATACAGGTAAGTGTTAAAACCCTGAATGGTACCATAACTTTACACTACTTTAAATCGAACCTCATTAGTCCCTCAACTTTAAATCGTGAACCCCATCAGTCCCCAAAAAGAGTTATGTGCATAATTACTAACGGATGTCATACGTGGACAATGAAATGATGACATGGCATCCTATCTGATGTTACTTTGACACCTAATACACCCACAAGGATAAAATAGCACCTTCTTTTGAAGGGAAATATGCTTTTATTGAACTTGAAGCGTGAAAACACTTGAGAAAAATGGTGTGAGTTTGTCCTTGTTATTATATTAGGTGTCAAAGTAACCTCATATGGTTTGCCAGGTCATCTTGGTCATCCGTCAGTAATTTTGGACAGAATTCTTTTTTAGTACTAATGGGGTTCACAACTTAAAGTTCAGGGACTAGTGAATTCCGATTTAAAGCTTAGGGAAAGTTAGGGGACCATTCAAGTTTTTTATCCATACAGGTAAATTTCGTAGAGAAACAGTGCAAAATAAGAATCATATTATCTATAGCATAAACTCACCAGCATCCTATATTTGACGCTAAAGAACCCATCTTTATCGGCTACAACAGTAGGCTTCGATGCTCCAACAGCCATAATGGCTCCCTAATCATTATCATAAATATTTTCATAATACAGCTACCATGTCATAAAAAAATACTACATCAATGTGTGTAAACCAAATAAGTTGTATTGTATCTCTCACCTGGCCTGGAGGGAGAATTGCATCAAACCTGTCCACTCCAAACATGCCCAAATTGGACAATGTGAAAGTTCCTACATGCGAAATGACCATAAACTCAGTATTCGTGCCTACCATGAATCTCAATATTCATGTTAGGTATCCTTAAACACCAATATAATTATCACTACTTAAATACCTGAATTATACTCATTAGGTTGAAGTTGTTTGGCCCGGGCCTTCTCCACCAGCTCCTTCCATTTTTGAGACAGCAGATAAAGATCCAACTATGGCAAGCACAAACAAGTCATCATCCTCGTAAAGAAATTCCAACATTCTTAAACCCAAAAACTAAACAAGGCACTTAGCCGAATTTAGTCCATACCTTATCAGCATCCTGAAGAACCGGGGTGATCAACCCTCCATTAATTGCCACAGCCACTGCAATATTTATACTGCTATTATATGTAAAGCTCTTCCCATCTTTACAGGTTGCATTCACCACTGGATGCTGAGCCAGTGCCAATGCTGCAGCTTTTGCTAACAACGCAGTCATGGTCACACCTTTTGGCTTCACCTATCATTAATAAAACAAATACCAATTTATTTCAAAATCTCAAACCTAATATTATTGAATGTCCTCTAATACTATCTGTATCAATCACATCAATCTCAAATAGCACAATCACCATATCTTGAAGCACAGCAATTTAGGTTTTTGTAATTTAAAAAGCTGTCAAATGTATCTCAATATGCATTAAATAAACTAATGTTGAATCATTTCTCATATTCTATAATTGAAGACAATTATTCTTCTCACCATTTTGTGAACTTGGAAAATAATTATGGTGTTCGTTCCAATTTATAACCATATTAGGATATTGAAGACTAATGGCTTATATCAACTCTTCTTATCATTTATTGCTTATATAGCGCACATAAGAGAGAGCAAAAATTCCCATCTATGGTAAGAGAACATGATAATCAATAAAAATGAATTCCATATACGGATGTCATATCAATTATTCAAGATAGCACATCACGCCTTTACTCATGAATTAATTCTAAATTCTCAGAAAACTTGTTACAAAAACCGGATGCATCCAACATTTCAAGTCATGAATTCAAGGCACATGCCTATAACCAGCTTATTATAATGGTGAAAATGTGATTTGCAACTAGATTATAACACTTTTAAATAAATATACCTTCTCATAGAGAGCATCGAGGGCATCAGTGGCGATTGGATACCCCACCCGGAAAGTCGGAACTGACAAACTCTCCACCATATTCTTGGATACTGCAGCTTGCATAGTAGTAAATGGCACCACGGTCGACCCAGGAATCTCTGGAAAGCTCGATGGAGCTTTTGATGGAACTGAAGCTGGAGCAGAAGACGCCACTGCAGCTGCTGGGGCAGACACATTGCTCTTGGGGGCAGGCGTAATTCCAGCTGCCTTCTCCACATCCTCAGGTGTAATTCTCCCAAACGGCCCCGTGCCCACCAATTTACCGATATCTACCTTGTGCTGCTTAGCCAATTTCTTGGCATACGGAGTCGCCACAACCTTTCCCGGTGTAGAAGGAGCCGGAGACGGAGCATCCACTTTAGGGGCAGGCGGGGATTCCTCAACCTTTGGCGCTGATGGAGCGGAGGCCGAGGAGAATTGAGATGTGGCTTTAGCCTTCGCTTCAGCTATTTCATCCTCGGTTTCTGCTAAAATTCCGATCGCCGCACCAACAGGAGCCGTCTCTCCTTCGTTAATAACAATGGCCGCCAATATTCCATCATAGAACGTTTCAACATCCATATCAGCTTTATCAGATTCCACGACAACAACAGATTCACCCTTTGACAGAACATCGCCTTCCGATTTAATCCAACTGACGATTTTTCCTTCCGTCATTGTCGAACTCAACGCAGGCATAAAGATCTCGCGAATCTTTGCCCTCACGACTGGAATTCGTGACCCAGAACGGGGTTTCAAGAAAAATGCAGAAGGGCGCATGACAGGAGTAGAACAGAGGGAAGAAGAGAAGGAGAGCGATGGGGTTCTTGATTGTAAAAGGGACGCCATTGTTGCGATAACGGAGCAATCAATTGTTATGTGGAATTTTAGCGTCTGTATTGAGAAGTATTATGTAGAAATGAGTGTACATTATGCAGAAGAATTGGGGGTTGCGGAGGAGTGGGCGGAGAAGACGAGGGAGAGTTGGTTTGTAGTTGGCTCAGAGTAGTCCGCCTGCCAGTGTGTACGAGAAAATGGGCCAAGTTCGATTTTTGGATGTGAAAATAACAGCACGCCAGAGTTTTAAACTTCCAAACTCAAAATTATGATTTACTAATTTTTTTTCCCTTCAAATAATTGATATTTTAAATATTAATAATTATATTATAGAATATTTAATTAATCGCACCTAACTCATACCCAACCACCCCTGGAAGCCATTGTCGGAGAGCGTCATCGACGACACTGCTATGCGATCTACTGCTGCTGTGCGTTCCTCCGTCTTGCTCCATCTTAGATCTATTTTTTTTGCTGATTTTGGTGGTCGACGATTTTTTGTGCAGTTCGATTGTGGTGTAATGCGGGTGCAGTGGAGCGTTGTAGTTGTGCGGTGCTGTGGGTAGTGGTGTGCGGAGGTGGCGGTGAGTAGTGTTCGATGGTGGTTGTGGTGGTATGCACTGGGGGAGAGCGTTTGTAAACATTTATTTGGGTGGTCATGGTAGTGGAGGAGATTCTGTCTGGTGGTGGTGGAGATAGTGGAGACTGTGGTACAGGAGATGGTATTCGGCGGTGGTGGAGATGATATAGAATCTATAGATGGTGGTTGTGATGGTCACAATGGTGCAGTTGGTTTGTTTGAGATGGTAGAGTGCGGGGTGTTGATGTCAGTTGTCGTGAGGTGGTGGTGATTCGGGAAGCGTTGGTGTTGGCGGCAGTGCTGTCGGAAACAGTGGTGAGATGTTTGTTTCAAATTATTTATTTGATTGTGATTAATAAATTGATTAATGTGCGACCAATAAATAATATATGATCAATGAAATGGATAATTTATAACTAATAAATAATCGTGGGATCTAAAAATGTGTTAAGTTGTGACCAATAATATGATAATTTGTGATCTAAAAATAATTAATGACCAATTAATTTGATATTATGCTCCCTATTAATTTGATAAATTTGTGATCGAAAAATAAATTAGACCTATAAAATTTATGATTTGTTACCAATTAATTCGATAATTTGTGACCAAATTGTATAAAATTGTGACCTTAATATATTTAATTAATAAAATATATATTTAATTAATTATTTCATAAATAAAATTTAATTAATATCTAATTTTTTAAGTTTTAAACCTTGTTTCTTATTTTTTACCCTTAAAACTATGGCTTTTAGAAAAATAAGGTAAAAGTAGCATACGTTAAAAAAAAGTCAAAATTTGGTTATTTTTTAAAATTGAAGTCACAAAGTGCGTATCTTTCTCTTTAAAAAGTTACGTAACATTTATTTTGACTTATTTGAATAGAATGTTTAATTAAGCTTAAATTCTGATTATTAGAAACACAGATAATGCTTAGAAGTATCTTCTTTCTATGTTGTATGTGAGTTACATCGTGTAACGTTTTTATTAACAAAAAAGCAACTTACACAAGCTTAAATTCGAGTTGAAAAATAGGGTTTTGAAAAATCCAACGTGACATGAGTCTTTGGAGGGAGAGAATGTTTTATTGAGACCACAATTATAACACTCCAACTATTCCAATGTGGCATTAGTTTTTGGAGGGAAGCTAAGCAAGCGTGGACCGCAAACTTATTTCCTCAATTATTTTCTATTTTTCCCACCGTTTTCCTTGTAAATGAAAAATACACAGCCCCAAATTTTTCACTCTCCCAACCGAGGTGTTAATAGTTCTTCACACTCTATGCCGAGGTGTTAATAGGTAAAAATTGATCTTCTTCACATTTTCAAAATTTTGGTTTAATTTTTTCCACTCATATTTATAGATTATAAAATACAACCATGGAGAGAAAATAATAAAACTGCCCCTAAAAATCTGGATCTGGATTCTTTTCTTTTCTTGACAGGCATTGTATCAACTGCTATATGTTGTTAGATTCGGACCTTTGAACCCGGGTAATATTACGAGGCGGATTGTGTTGGATGTGGTTAATAAAGTAGCCTTATTAATTATCTCTACATGGTTTTCTATTCTTTCTATATTTATCTATGGGTTAGTTTCACTAATGGTCATCCAAGGTTTTTGTTTAAGGTTTGAAGTTTTGGTTTCGACTCTTTATTTTTATGAGTAAATATTGATAATATAGGAGCTGTTTGTTGTGAAAAAAAATTGTACTCTATTTGAGAGATGTTTTTGATTAGTCTTTTAAAATTTTGTTGAAACTGATTTTATTGTTATTTAATTTGTAAAGTATGGATGATGTGCAAGACGAGCATGATGACGTGTTGATGGAATCTGATAATGAGAACGTCACGGAGTCCGTGAACGTAGTTGAATGTGAAAAATTGGGGTGGAGGTGGTGTAAATGTGCCTGAGGTAGGTATACTATTTAAAGATGAAAAAGATATGTATGAGTTCTACAAAAAAAATATGCTTTTGTCGTTGGTTTTTCAGTAAAGAAAAGGAATTAGAAAAGGGGGGACAATGGGATATTGAGATATGTGACGTTGACACGTAGTCGTGAAGGCCTAATAAGCAGTAATATTAGCGGTTCATGGAAGCCGCAACCAATAGTTAAGATGGGTTGTAAAGCCAGAAAATCTGCATCTTCAGATATTCTTGGAAAGTGGAGAATAAAAGCGGTTCACATCGACCGCAATCATGAAACAAGTCGTTCTAAGTCCAGGTTATATCAATGCAATTGACGTTTGGTGAACATGTAAGACAGAAGCTTCAAGTGAATGATCTAGCTTGGATTCCGTTGCATAAAAGTTTTAACGCTGCTGTGGTTGAAGCAGGTAGATATGAGAACATGACTTGCATTAAAAATGATTGTCGGAACTATATAGAACAAGTGAGGCAACTACGACTTGGAGAAGGAGATGTTGTAGCAATACAGACATATTTTTCAAAAATGCAAGCACGATGCCTAGGATTTTACTTTAGTATGAATTTGGACGACGAGCCGCATCTTAGAAATGTATTTTGGGCAGATTATCATTGTAGGCAGGCGTACAAGGAGTTTGGAAATATGGTTACTTTTGATACCATGTATCTCACTAATAAGTACGACATGCTTTTCGTCCCATTTGTTAGTGTCAATCATCACGGACAATCAACATTGCTTGGTTGTGGTATGATATCGAATAAAGACACATATACTTTTTGTGTGGTTGTTCAGGATATGGCGTCAGTGCATACATGGTGAAGCTCCACATGGAATAATTACCGATCAAGATAGGTCTATGCAAAATGCGATTCAGATTTGGGAGAGAAGGGAACTTTAAGTTTGTTTTCAATTTGTCTTTTCTTTGGTTTTAGTTTTTTTTTTTTTATTTAATGCTACATCTCCCATATCAAAATCCACCACATTTGGAATAGTTGGAATGTTATAAATGTGGTCTCAATAAAGCATTTTCTCCTTCCAGAGAGATGACATGTTGGATTTTTCATACCCCTATTTTTCAACTTGGATTTAAACATGTGTAAATAGCTTTATTGTTTAATTAAAAGGTGACATCATGTCACATTTTAATGAATAACATTAATTCATGGAACATAATAAAAATATTAAGAGCTAAATATTAATTTAAATAATTTTTGTAAGTACATTGTAAGCTTAATAAAAGAATATTTGGCTAAAAAAAACAAATTGTACAGGGTTTGACCTTTTAATTAAAAGTAACACGTGATGTGACTTTCTGATTTATAACAAACTAGTCGCTGTCACGTGCGTTGCACGAGTTTTGTATTTATCATATTTTTATTAGCATATGAATTGTAGTTTTTTTGAATGTTTTTGAAGAAATCAAAGCTGGCAACATTTAGGAACGTTAGTTAAAATTTGTATAATTAAATGAAAATTCATGTAGCGAAAAAGAGATGTTAAAAATAAACAAATGATTATAAAGAAAAGATAAAATATTTATATCAATTTCTAGAAAACTTTTGCAACATGTTAATGGCTTTTACAATCTCACAGCAGCATTCTGTCACACATAGATTAATAAAAATAATACGTGAATAAGAAAATGATTGAGGTTACAACAACTGTTTTGCTGGTGTAGTTGGCACATTTGATATTTTTCAACAATTGCGGTTCATCTAATTGAGTTCAAGTGGAAGATTATGTGTGCAAAATAGATAGAAAAAGATACTTTGACTTTAGCGCAAATCCAAATAACTCAAAAGGCTCTTCAAATCATAGTCAACAGACCACTACCATCTTTCTCCTACCCATATAACACATTGTCAAATGCTTCTATGTTTTGGCCTATATCAATATAGAAATAACACGTGAGGAAATTGTGAATAGCTTAGAGAAAAAGAAAGAGGAAGACAAAGAATTAATATAGTAGCATATAGTACTATAATAAATGAGTATTTTAGTTAAAAATTTGGGAACTTTATAAAGGAGGAACAAATTTATTTTGCTGAAAAGGGGATTCTATAAAAAAAAAAAATCTACCAATGCAATTAGAATGGAAACAGGGTGGCAATAATTTAGCACATGCGATGAAGAATGAAACCCAAGAAGCATAAATAGAAGGGAAAAAGCTAGACCAATGCATCTACAAAAATGAAGAACATTTTAATGAAATTAGCCTCGTTATCTTTTGTACAATTAATCATTTATATGAACTGTATAATTCATTAAGTAAAATTTTTCACCTGCTCAATCTTATAATTTAATTAAGTTGCCACCATTGTTGTTATGTTGTCCTCAAAGAAAAATAAAATTATACACGCAGTATAGCAACAATAATAAGTATTATTGACCTCTATTTGCCTTTTCTATAGGGCGAGTGGCCAAAGGCTTCTTTGTTCAAACTATTGAACGTCAAAGCAGACAAAAATGCAAATATGTCTATACAAACAATTATAAATGCAGAAAGAAAAAAAGGTAACAATTGTCACTAAATAAAGTTGGACATATTTGAAAAAGCAAACTGTGTTAAGATTTATATAATCTAACAAGGGGATCCACCCCTTAAAACAACATATCTAATCGTCGAGAAGTTAAATGTTGCTTACCCATAACAACTTGCATATTGAATCTTTTACTCTAGCCAAGACGATGTCTAGCTTTTTCGTTACAAGCTTTCTCAAAACTGAAAAAAGAAAAAAAAATTACTTGAAAGTGAACTGAATGTTACAAAGAAATCATGTGATAGTAATACATACAATACAATATTTACACTAATCGACTTGAATCACCTCATTCAACGAAATAGGCATATTTAAATTAGAAAACTTCTTCGTTCTTCGTCTTTCTAAGAAAATTCTCACAAACTCATACCAAACAAAGATTTTGAAAAGCATCAAAAACTTTCGAAGAAAAATTCTCACAAATCACAGAAATAAGAACTACAAAATCCAGTTAAGTATAAACATCCAAACAATCACACCAACTCATCAGTTGCAAACTTTCATCTATTACAGACAAAAAGGAAAAAGAAAAAAGAAACCCTTAAATATCTGACAATCCTGTAAATAAAGAAAGAACAAAAAGTATTAAAAATCAAACTAAACCCATCATAAAATATCAGCATATTACGATACATGTCAAGTAGCATAACGAATCATAACTACAAAAACTTCTCACAAAATAAATGATCTGGACCTCCAGTAAACATATAGAACTTCCTTCTTGTATAATCACAAAGAAATAAAGTAATTATACTTCTTGTATTCTCACGAAGAAATAAAGTAATTATACCTAAAAATAGTGAGGAAAAAGAATAGTCACCTGCTTAAATAATTTAGTGCCTATCTCATTCAGCAAAACATGAACTCATTGTAAAAACAAACAATTATATCTACTGTAAATACCAAACAATATTGAAATCAAAGAGAAACGGGAATCTCAATAAAATTCAATTCCCCAACATATGTACATGAAAAAAAGAATAAAAAAATACTAAAGATAAAAAATTATACAGTTAAATATTAGAAAATTAAGCAAAAGAAGAACACACAATATGGAATTAGTCTAACCTACTTGTAGGAATCGTGAGGAAGAGCAACAAGAAATCCAGCTCCATAACGCTTGCTAAAAATGAAAGTGTGTGCAACATCTCATTTTCTGGAGACCAAAATGTTGGAAAAAATCTCTTGACCAGTGCAATCACAGAAGACAATGAGAAGTCAAGAGAAAAATCATCGAGAATGAACAAATATAATGAAGTGTTTCCAAAAAGAAAAATAACCTAATGAGCGAAACAAAAATAATAATAACTAACAATTAAAATTCTTAGCCAAACATGCTCTATTGAAACAAGTTAAAGATGTTCAATTAAAAATCACTTTCTAATCAATAATCTTAATTCACATATAATAGAACAAAAAATACGTCACTATGTTAGTTTAAATGATTTTATAACCACATTGTAAGATTAGCTAATATATGTTCTGTTAACGCTGAGTAATATTTTAATTAAAAAGTGGCACGGTATGTGACTTTCAAATAGCTAAAATTTAATTTTAGCCAAACTCGGTCTATGTAAATAAACCAAACACGCTTAATTATCTTTCTTCATTAATTGGTGATGTCGTTGCTACCTCCACGAGAATCAACCACTTGCAACCACTCCAATTTGAAACCCTAATTTTGCAATCAAATTAAAACAAAATTGAAACATGAGATTGGCGTCAACATGAAGAACATCATAAGCTTAGCAAATTACCCATTGTGGAACTAGCCTTGCAATATGTTTCTCAATGAATCAAGCAAGTAATATAAGGTAACCCTTAATTGCTTTTGTTACTACATTTACAACATTTGCTATGTTTGAGATCATCATCGAACACTGATTTTTATCATGCCCAACACTTTCTGCTTCAGGTACTTAATGTCCTAAACAATTCATATCAAATAACTAATGACAATCCAGCTTACCAAATAACCATGTATCTTTTTGTTTATTTTATCTAGTTGATTCATGCGGTAAGTGATCTTTGAAATTGTGTATGATCGTGCCGTTCCGTTGAATATATAGATTGTTTCCATTATTTTCGTATGTTGACTTCAGGTTCTTTAAGAGATTGTTTGCACATACAATGTACGTTGCGTTTGGATATATTGTTAACATCATTTTCGATGCTTCGGTGCCTATTCAATACAAAGTACAAATCTTTTCTTTTATCATATGCTTCTTGAACCCACTTTATAAAAAAATTTAAAGAGTTATTGTTCTTTGAATCATGTATTCCAATTGCAAGAACGAATATATTGTTATTCGTGTCTTTGTATGTAAATTGTGAAAAAGACCTCGTTAGGAATGTACCAAACCTAAGAAGAACGATTATCCTTAT
>CAIGRP010016458.1:0-12009 GCA_903798385.1 Fraxinus cuspidata
TTCCAACCTAAATTGTCACATGCATAAACTAATTGTTCATTTACTCCCAAATCTTTAAAGGATTTTTCTTCTTCTTCTTTCTCTTCGGCCATCGCTAGGGTTCCACGCCTCGCCTTGAAGAAATTTGAAAATCTGTCGTTGAGGGTTTACAAAACTCTTTCAACGGTCCACGCCAACTAAGGTTCCTTTTGTTCCGTTATTTCAATCGTCGACTCCGCGGGTGGGTTTCTGCTAGTGCTCTACCACTTCTTATCTATTTACCTCCACAATTTTTATATATATTTGCACTTTTTAAAAAAGTTTAGGAGTAACATTGCAATTTGTTCTTTATTTTTCTTCTCTCTTTTTTGTTTTATTTAAACAGAAGGGTATATTGGTCATTTTACATCAAAAATGTGAAAATGATGTTTTGCACAACGAAACGTTGAAATGAGGGCAACGTTTTCCACAAGAAGTGTCAAACGTAGGGACGTTTTGTGCTATTAACCCCTCCTTTTTCCATGCAAGTTTCATGCTTGCGATCAAACACATCCTAATAGATTTCATAGGATAACAAAAACTTATCATCATTTATGAATAACTAACAGAACTCATAGGATAACGGTCTTTTGAATTTCAAGATTTGTGTTTGATTGGCATTGAAAATGTCTCCCGAAATAGAAAATATTTTCTTTGTTTTGAGTATAACAAAAACCTACCCTCTAAATAAAGTGCTTTCCTTCAAAACAAGGAAAACTTTGAATATTTTCGAAGATTGGAAAATATTTTCCAAGGCAAAAAGGGTAATGCAATTCATGTCCAGAAGTAAGATCTTCAAAATAGGTCAATAATACTCATCTATGATGACAATGCAATTTTTCTGCAATTACAATGCTCTAATTGCTGAAAAATTTTGTAAATGGAAGACAACACTGTCCCTTCAGGAACCTCTATACAATTCATAGAACTCACGTACTCAAATAAGCTATTATTCTAAAGAAGACATGCAGTCTCGTGCTAAAACTATAAATTGGATTTACTCAAGTTTCTAGCATTTCGTCCAATACATACACTATGGACACAAAGGAAATTTACATTCCGACATAACTTATGAACACGTTTGCAATTTGCCTTTCAAGAAAATGCACAATCTAAAGCCAAGGCAGAATGATTTTTGCCTTGTGGGCATTCGATTTCAACCATATTGAATCGTGGAATGACAAGTGAAACCATTGTGCTTTCAGTGCATCACCAAAACATGGGTGTGAAGAGTGAGAGAACAAAAATTTAGCACCTTATTAGTTTTTCGTGGAAATTCAATAACCATCAATACTGTAATTTCGACATACTATTTGCTGGTTTTCATCCCACCATCTCTTTGCTTCATTGTCAGTGAACTTTTTCCGGCTGCAAATACATAACAAATGACAGGGAGCATTAAATAAAAGAAGATAAAAAATAAAAAATAAAATACAAGGAAGTTTTATGTGGATCATTGAATAACCTACATTGTGATCTCGAAGAGAAACTAAAGACTGCAAGTACATGACTTCTTAGAGGGACTCCAAAATAGAATTAAACATGTATAGTTGATTGTTAAGTATAATAAACCTACATCAGTGGGACTCTTAACAGAATTAAAGGTAGTTGGGGAACGGTTAAGACTTAAACTTTGCACCTTATTGTTTGTTAAGCTAAATAGCTTAGCAAGACTTCCAAATGAAAAATCTCCCATTTGAAACCCTCTAGTTAATTTTTTATTTGAAATCAACTATAAAAAGAATGCTACCACATTCATGATGTTTTGGGTGACATGTCCGGGTCCTGAATAAAAGAAAGTTATATTCAACTGAAACGGGGTAAGTAAGAGACCACAGCCTTTTGTTTCTAATCTTGAAACATTTTCATGGAAAATTGGCAACCAATAGAGCTGCTGTAAACCATGACAATCTGGGTGGCGAAGTGTTAAGTTAAGGAGCCTAATTATTGCCGCTATGCGAAGCAAGTACGCAAATCGACCTCTGCGGTGAGAGAGAAGTTAAAGAAGATAGTGTGTGCTCTTTTCTCTCGTAAACATCTTTTCATCATTGTGAATTACTGCAGAGGCTGAAGAGGACTATTCTCACATTGAAGTGAGCCTTTATAAATCTTACGTGTCTTTATTTCTTTATGCTTGCTCTTGGTGGAATAAAGAATTAGGATTTCTAATTCTAAGCACAAAGTACAATAAACCTTCACTCCGACACATGAATGCATCAAAGACTCTAGGTTAATTACCATGTATAATGACGATAACAACAAAACTAATACTTTTGTGCAATAAAATTGGGGTCGGATACGTAAAGAAACACTTAAAAATTGGTCAGAGACTTCATAAACCCTAAATTAATCTTTGCTCAGCACATTAGATTTAAAACATTTCTAAGTTGGCAGGTCCTTCTTTTTTCACATCACATACTGCCGCTGCTCCTTATACTATATAATTCCAAGGCCTTTAGATCGATGAAAAAACTAGTATTGCAGAATGCATAATGAGTTTGCACTAAAATTGTGGAAGAGAAACACAACCAAAAAAATATTTGCTGTTATGCCATATAATAATACCACATTAGTCTCCTTTATGAAAAAAAGTGGAAAAATCCTGTATAGAATTTACAAAATTCATAGGCTAAAATCAGAGTATTCGTAATATCATTTTAAGAATGTAAATAGTTGATCTTTTAGCAGTGAACACAGACTTGTTTCTGAAATTTTTAACCTTGGTTACAGGTGGAAGTATATTTTCCTTGAAATTTCAGGGAAAATGAAATTCCATTTTCATATCAAATTGTGCCAAGATTTCTATTAGACTGGGGGCAGTTTCAACTCAATTATCCTCGAGGATTTTGCAAAGCCAATGTGCCCTATTTGGCATATTGGAATTGCAGTATGTATACCACTTAGTTTGCCAATCAAAAAGGATAAGTTTAACCAGTTACGAAGTCAACATTATTTAACATCTTAATGATTTCAACTACGAAATTATCAACAGGAATGCATGACCCTCGAAATGTAAAGATAAACCACATTCTTATATGAAGTCACTCTGTTATATATTTCACTTTTACTAATCAATATGTCATTAATGTACAAGAGATTATATTCTTCTAGTTGCCCATCACATTAATTTCTTTTAACGACATTCATGAAATAATGAAATGCAGTGGAATGTAAAATTATTAGAGGATCAAGAGTTTACCTGAACCTGACTCGTTTGAGGCCTGTTTGTCCATTTGGCAAAGTTACAAAAGTGATGTAGACACCTGGTTGATACTGTTCTACCCATTCAACCTTCAGGGGTTCAACTCCAGTTTTTCCAGAATCTACTCTTCCAGCACAAGGTTCTTTTACTGACAGAATTCCATCACGGAAATCTCCATTGCGCAAAGATCTTAACTTGTTCGAGAAGACAATAGGTGAACTAGAAAGACTTTCGAAATATTTATCTTCTGGATGTTCAACCTCGTGGGGCACATAAGCAACAGCAGAAATAGGCTGTTCTTCTTCGACTCTTTCAGCAGAAAACTTCTCTGACATTGTACGAATCTGGAAGATTGTACATATATCACAGATCACTTAAAGACAGTAGCAACATACTCATTTCACATGATCTATCAATTTTTAAATAATGCTTTCCTTGTTGTTTTTGAATAGATAAATAACAATGCTAAAACACCAAAAAAATCTTCTCTGTCCTAATCTACACAACATACAAGTAAAAAAGTTATAACGAAGAGCAAAATGAAACAAATATCAGGTCCATTTATAGAGAGAGTTGATCCTAAATATCAACAAAGAGAACATCGGTTCAAACTTGATACCTTCAGCTCTCTTATCTGAACAACATGAAGAAACTTAACTAGAAATTACCACTATTGTTCAATACGTGGCCAACAATTATGCCAGTACCTAGAAGCAGAAACCACAACATGAAGAAACTTAACAGTCAAGGTTTTGTGAACTCATTCAGAATCACTTGATCAGATTGATAATTATTTACCAGAATTGTTTTGGGAAGAAAAATATTGCTTCAATATAACACAAAAATGGGTTTATGTAATGGGTTGAAATAGTCAATTTGTAATTAAATCTTGTGATATTTCTAGCAGAACGGAGATTATAGGAAAAGAAAACTGGATTATGTGCTCCTACACCAATCTAATTACAATCAGAAGAAAATAAAAGAAAGAAGTATTTATCATTTGGAACGAACTACCAAAAACCAATGAACTTTCAAAAAAAAAAAAATGGTAGGCTCTTCTTTCTCTGCGTGGTAACAATTTCGGAACGAACTACCAAAAACCAATGATATGTGATGGTTACTATATATATAGTAACCATCACATGTCATTGTGTAATTTTCTGATATTGGTACATGTTGCGGATGAAGTTATTTAAGCATGCTTGATCAGTGTAGAAAACACACAATCTTAAGTCTCTGTTCTGTACATTAGCCAGTTCTCACTTAGCTCTTCACTATGACAACTAGGAGAAATGGAGTGGCAGAGAAGTACAGTTTGATGACCAAAAATTAGCTTACAATTTCTTCAACGAACTATTGCCTTCTAAAGTCAATCTTACCCTGTGCGTTTGTGTGTGTATGCATTATAGTAATTCAATGAATGAAACAAATACCCTTGATGTCAAAGCTTGTATGACTTCCTTGGCTGCTTTACTCTTGGCAGCTTCCTCTGTCGCAAGTGACCAAGCTTCCTCAGTCTTTTGTCGATTTTCTTTAATTTTCTCTTTTCTTGTTTGGTATAGCTTTTGTAGATTCTCAGCCTGTCGATAATAAATAAAACTCAGTATAAGAAAAATTTTAAGAAGCTGATTACGTGTGGCATTAAGTAGTAGTTGAATAATGTGATAGAATATGTTATAAGTGAAGTATAACATAATACCACTGCAGTAAATTAATATAAGAAGCTTATCAACATCATTTCAATTGTATGAAATTCTGGCAAATGCAGCACAACCAACTTAGTGTAGATAAATAACAAAAAGGCAACATTAGCAGACCATATTTTAAACATTTTCCCGTAGACCTCACCGCAAATGGGGCGAGGATTACCTGCCTAACTAAGTAGACGAGGTGGGGGTCATTGCCCCGAATCGGGTACGGGAAGCATAGTCCTCGCCTCGTTTAAAGTTAATTTCAAATTTAAGTTTTTTATCAAACAAAATAAAACCATTTTTAAAGAGAGCCTGAGTTGTTCTTAACAAATTAAAAAAATAATAATAATATTTACTAACTAATGACATAAAAAAAATAAAAGCAAAAAATAAAAGAAATAAAAAACAAAAAAAATACACGGGGTGACCCGTCTCGCTTTAACCAGGTGTGGGGATAGGATAAGGATACAAATATACCCGACGGGACGGGGATGGGAATGGCCGACCCGTCCCATACCCGCCTCGTTTCCATCCCTAATTAAATTCTAGCTCACCCTAGCTATAGCAAGAGAAGAGGAATGATGAGTAAGAAAAATAGATTTTCCACAAGACGTGACGAATGTTAACCATTAGTAAACTCCAAATGCGGAAATTTCAACTTCTTTAATAAGATAACAAGGAGGAAATAATAGAACATCGTGTAATAGCAAATGTGAAGGCTATTCCTCAAGACTGCTGCTAAAGTTATTATACTAGCTCATAAATAACAGGCAGAATAAATTTTTAGTATCAGCAATAAATTAGTTCTGCAATACATTGTTAATTACTAATTAGCCTTAGCCATACTCCTATTTAATTCTTCTTAGACGCCCCTGTAGAACATATCAACTTTTATACCCAAAGATGCGTCCATTTTATGCATGCATCTTTTTTTGTTCATACCCTATAGTAGTAAATAATCAAGTCAGCCAAGTAACAGTGGACAAGCACTCTTTCCCTGTCGTAGACTTCTTCACGAAAATGTAATCAAAGAACAGATAAGATAGTCTGTGCTTTAGGATCTTGTCTGTGACCATTCCTAAATTAGAAGTACACTGCACGCACATCTATCTTCATCTTCTACGAATATAAGTATCGCTGGGACAATTCAGGTTGTCATGCAGCAATATTAGTATGTAATTGCTTAGTTCTTCCTTGAACTCAAATGTTAATGTGATGCTTATATATTATAAAAAGAAAGGGCATGGCTTAAAACTTGAAAGGACGTGTTAATCAATAGCCACCAATTAAGCCAGAATGGGAAAAAGATAAATTATTGCTACTCAGTTTGCTTATGGTGCTTATTCTGAAGTTAATAGTTTAAAATCATAGTCACTAGAATTCTTTTTCTTTCTCCTTGGAGCTCATATTGGAGATAAAAGGATCTTATATATTAACACGGTATTTTTTTTAAGTTCTGGCAAACCCAGGTTGAAAATCTATAATTTACTAAACAAAATTTACTATCTTCCATAACAATAAATCAGAGGTTTGGTAGAATGCCAGTTTCCTCCCAGGCACGCAATTGTGTAATTTACATGCGTACATAAAACAAGAGGGACTATTTATAGAGATATTTCACCTAAGCTTTGACATGAATTATATAAACCTCGTCACGGAACCAGACTACAAAAGCTTTGGTAAAGTACCTGAGTTTTAAGATTTTCAATTTCTTTAATGAGGAACTTCTCCGATTGAGACAAGTTATTCTCTACATTCATAGAACTGGATGCGGTACATATTAATTGAGAGGAGTCCTCTGGTAAGCAAACTGGAGACTGAGAAGATAACTGATGTCTTGAAGGATAAATTTGGGTAATCATGTGGTCCCCAGATCTTTTCTTGAAAACTTCAGGACACGAAACTTGCCCCCATCTGGGTAAATCATTCACCAAAGAAATGTGGTTACTCAAATTATTCCTCTCATAGCATTGACTGCCGTCATCGGAATAGTTTCTTGATGAAGTCATCTGACACGTTGCTTCTTTCTCGCTGTGGTAAGCCTTCTCAGATATAAATAATGGTCTTGGGCTGTTTGTTTCAAACTTGAAATGACTACCTGGATCTAAAGCTCTGCAAAGCTGATTAAAGCATTGATTACAGACTCGAAACGGCTTGTTCTTACTTGGTGCAAGGGATGCATTTATTGATTTTTTGTTGGTGCATGCTCGACAGAATAAAAGACCACAATTGTAACAGTTATGTTTCTTCCTTGTGAACCCAAAAGACATGCTGCATCCTTTGCAAACAGACTGGTCAGTACTAGATACTGATTTGTGTAAGCAAATTGTAGCTGTAGAATTTGCTCCACATGTAATGTGTTCTACCTGTCTTCCTCTCAGGGCCTCGACTAGAGTTGGCGAATTTCGATCTTTGATATCACCCAATCCTAACTGTCCATGTTCACCTTTTCCCCAAGTGTAAACTTTTCCTTGAGATGTTAAGGCAGCAATATGATAAGATCCTGATGAGATTTCCCTGACAAACTCGTCAGCAAGTTTTCCTTGTACAGCTACTATTGACTTCTCCCTGGATTGTGGATTCCCGAGTTGGCCATGTGCTGCACTTCCCATTGTATAAACTTTACCAGTGCTAGTTAATCCTACGGTAAGAGTCTGGCCACAAGATACTTGAACAAAATCATGATCCACCAATTCTGCTATACAAGTTGGCAGGAGTTTTCTCTCTTGATCAAAGTGACCGAGCCTTCCTTTATCAGCGTCTCCCCATGTAAACAATTTTCCACCTGGATTATTAAATTTGATAGGATCAACCATGATTTCCACTATGGCAGCTGTGTGCCATGATCCACATGCCATGGTCATTACCCGTAGTCCCTTGAGTGATTCAACTTCCTTAGGGTAAGACACACTTTGAAGATTTCCATGGCCAAGGACTCCAAATGTTCCATCTCCATATGTAAATAATTTCCCGGATGTGGAAACAATTGCTGTATGCCATTGTCCACAAGCAACATGAGATATAGTTACACCATCTAGAGAACCATAAAGTCTATGAGGCAGCCAAAGGCTTCTCTTACTATGTTCATCTGCGAAATCGGTACTACAATTGTCGCCCCACGTGTATACTGCACCCCAAGATGTTAAAGCACATGTTTGATACTCACCACAAGCAACAGAATCAACATGAACTCCAACAAGGGAGTCAACAATCTTTGGGCAGGTAATATCAATATCAACTTTATGTCCGAGTCTTCCCCTCCTTCCTTCGCCCCAGCAAAATACTTCGCCCTGCTTGGTTACTAATGCAGCATGCTTCCTTCCCAGAGATATGGAATGGAGATCAAACATCATGGTCGATTCAAGAACTTTAGGCAATAAAGCATCCAATTCCATTCCGCCACCTCCCAAACACCCTTTTCCTGCTCCTTCCCCCCAAATTAAGACATCCCTCAATATATGATTTCCAGATTCGGATGACTCAAGAGGATTTGTCGAGAACAGACTAAGCACTTTTGAACTGGCACAAAATAAAAACTATCGGACGAGCATGATAAACCATCAGAAGTACATCTAGCTGATAATGCTTGAGGTGGACTCCCAGATAAACTGTGTACCTAAATCGTAGAAGAAATAGAGTTAAATGTTGTTTTCCAACTCAAGGGAGTTGGAGGAAAAAAGTAAGAATATTATGGAAAAGTAATTAAATAATTGAGAAGTATAATGGCATGTATAGAAATTTTAAACCTAAACTTTCCTTGCAATGAAGTAAACAGGTGATTTATTTTAACGCATAACATAATATTCTTAAGTTTTCTGAAGTAATGTAGGGAAAAAGGACAATTTTGCTTCTTCTTCTTATAGTATTAGTGGGAAATAAAGATTGTCTAAGACTTCATGGCCTGGTCTATAGAAAGTTGGCCCTCAATATAAATTTCGATGGGCAAAGTATGTTGAGAATACCATCATAAAAAGTACTTCGTGCAACTGTCGAAATCAAATTGTCATTTTCTTATTAATAATAGCTGAAAATTTCTTCAGCTATCAACGATTTACTTCTGTCATTTTGCATCTCTTAATAATTGAACATTGCCAATACTTTTAAGAAATATTTCTCAATATGCTCAGCCGTATCTATGGAAAACCATCATTTATACTCGAGCACATTTCTAGAAACTAAAATTATTTTGCGCAAGTAATGAAACTATTTCTTTATATTCTATTGTTTCATGGATAGGTGAACATGACTTGATAATTTCATCAACAAACAGTAAGTGGGTAAGAACCTGAGATGATCTAATTTTCTCCTCCAAAAGTCCTAAGATCTGTTTCCTTCTCATAAAACCAGATGGACTGTTTATACAACTTTGTGCCCCTCTTCGTTTCTTCAAAGTACTCAACAATCCTTTACGATTACTCCTGGATGTTACGGCTCTCAAACCCAAAAACCAAGTCTCGGCCTGCTCTTTGTCCTTGAATATCTATATAAAGATAAAAGAGATGCATGAAAAAAGTTTAAAATTCAAGAAAAAAATTTAATTACACATGGATGACTCTTCTTTTTCTAATTACCAGATCAAGGGAGCATTCACCATTTCCATAGACAAGTGAAAGGCACTGGCTTTCCCTCTCTGGTTGAAGTTGTTTCTGTAAAAGAAAAAAAAAAGCAACATTTGGATATAAAATACATCATATAACATCATACTAGTTAAAACAAAATAATTTCATTAACTTACAGTGGTTTGGCCACGTACAACATTCGTGACTGAGCTTAATCTCAGCTGTCTTTCCTCCTGACCAGAATACCAAATCAAGAATTTTTCATCCTGAAAATCAAGAATTGGAAGTGAGGCAAGGTCCAATATGTAGAAATCAGAAAATAATAGCTAATAGTTGTTGGAACACTGAAATGTTAGCAAATTAGAGAATTTCTGCGTACACCAGTTATCATGTTATGCAGATACTTCTTGATTACGCTCCATTATTTATAATATACTACTATACGCTTACTTTACCAAGAAAATGTACTCCATAAAAGTATAATCTCATAATATTTTGTCCAATAATAATTTAATTCGAAGTCTATAATGCAAGTTTCCTGTTTTACAGCTGAACGTAGAAAATTTACGCAATGTAGATTACCATATTCTATCTCCTTCCGTTATTATTTTATATTGATTATGCATATCAACATTAATGGAAATTCATTTTCCCTAGCACCATACTTTTCCATAAATGAATATGTTTCCTTTTCTCCATCAGCTTAAAAAAGAATCACGTTATTTCCTTGATTAAGGATATCATGTTGTTCCAAAGATTCAAATTCTTAGTGATATTAGTTTGCACAGCTATCACATGTTTCATCAAAACTTACAGAACTTTTGTTAAGTCTAATTTGAGTAAATCTTTTCGAAACACCTTATTGGACTATAATCTACCCGATCTCCCATTTCTCCTTTACCAAGAGCACAACGATTGACACATCCATCATGAGAAAGTTATTTGTACCTTTCCTTCAACTTAACACAGTTTCAGTAGCATTTAAGAAAGTGTTGAGAAAATTGGACACAATGAATCATCCAAGCATACGAAGTTGAAAGAACAAATGGTGACATCAGTTGGTCTCACATAAAGAATGTGAAGAAAGTAGTAAGCCGATAAAATATCCAATCATCTAACAGAAATAAAAACTGGAAACTTCGAGACAATGGGGAAGGCACTAAAATTTAGCACTCAAAACTTAATTAACCATTCTGCTAGACCTGGAAAATGAATAGGCTGTAAGCTTGTACATAGTTTTATTCGGAAATAAAAAAGAGCAATGCTTCAAGCCTAATTATAAGGTCACATAGTTTGTGAGCATCACTATACATTTCTTTGAATGCATACCGTGGATAATCTGAAAGGACAAAATTTGGGCTTCCTTCTTCTGCCATACTTCAAAAGATGAGCACCCTTCTTTAATGCAACAATTGCCTGTGCAAGGCAGTGAATAGTGTAAGAAATACAAAGTATTTCTATTAAAAGTATATAGTGATACCTGTTCTAGCAGTAAATAGTAGAAAAAAATAATTTTGAAAATCAATTTGGTTGCTTGAAGCATGAATCTCTGTAATTTTAAACTATATGACATAGTCAATTTGGTTGTTCTAACGTGAATATGAAAAACTAAACTTATGTACGACCTTCAGTCAGCTTAGCAATTGAGACTAAGTCTATACAAACCTGGGAGGCGAAAATGTGGAAAAGATCATAGTAACAGGCATCAAGTGAATCTCAAAAATAAAGGGGAGAAAAAAATGCCGGGAAATCTCTTAGCAGAAAATCAGTTTGGAATTAAATTTCATGAAAAACCCTGGTCAAATTGTATTTACCAATAAGAGCTCACATATCAATTTTCAGATTGAATCTCTTGATGCTGAAAAAAAATATTAAAAATTAAAAATCTGGTCTGAACTTGTAATATTTACAAATTCCAGAATCCAAAGTTCAATTCTATGACATTAATACAGAATAATATACCTCTAAATCTCCGTCTGTCCTGCTTTAACTATGAGAAAGCACCAAGGATACAAAAACTCCCCATCAATTAAGAGAGAAATATAACAAAAAATTAAATTTAATTCAAACTTAGAACATTTTACTAGTCTTTTCAAGACAAATTGCACGCTCTCATCAGCATGTAGTCGTCAAGTTGGTTTTTTTTTTTTTTTTCAGACAAGAAAATGGTCTCCCTCAGTACAACTGAATTCTCCATGAAATTCGACCCAAAAAAATGACAAATTTTATGTCTCCCAAAGAGCCAAAATCACATTATAAAGGGCTCAAAGAATGCCTATGAATAAATCATCACATTTACATTACATACTATAATAATAATAATACCAAAAAAAATAGAATTTTGTAAACTATATGAGGGCAAGAGGAAAACCTGTTCCACTGCTCTATCAGAGCCAGAGGGTCCTAATACCAACAATTCTTCACCCATTTCCCGGGAATTATCAGGCAAGTACACGAACACGATGTATATATTATCCCGAGAAGAATATATATATATATATATATATATATATAGAGAGAGAGAGAGAGAGAGAGAGAG
>CAIGRP010016475.1:0-18074 GCA_903798385.1 Fraxinus cuspidata
CATACGCATGAGTTCGAGAAGGATCTGGAGAGTATACCGTATGATATCCTTCCTCTATATTGGTGGACTTTTCAGACCGATACATTGGCGGTACGACATGCAGCTTGCTTCACTTTTTGGTATTTCTTTGACTGTTGCTCCATTTTCTCCACCTATTATGGTTTGGTGGTGCACTCCATCATTTGGATCTGTCAAGATCAACATCGATGGTTGCGTCAAGGATGGGTTGGCAAGTGGGGGAGGTATCATCAGGGATCATGCAGGAAATTGTATCAGTGCTTTCTCAGCATCATATGGACAGTGTCTGATCCTAGAAGCGGAACTAAGGGCTATTCATGATAGGATATTGCTGGCTAGAGATCTTGGACTGTTAGATATCTGGGTTGAGGTAGACTCAATTGTGGCCATCCACTGCATTCTCAGAGGTGGTGGACCGTGGACTATTCAGGGCATACTTCGACAGATTGCACTTCTTCTTTCATTCGACAGAGATACGGTTTCCCACATCTTTAGAGAGAGGAATCAAGTTGCTGATGCACTAGCTACCGAAGGCTGGTGCCATCGAAGATATCGGGTATATGGACCTACTGATTTATCATGACACATTAGGGCACTTGTTCAGATTGATAGATATGGCTTGCTCAGTATCAGAGTTTGAGTTTGAGGTTGATTTTTTGTACTTTGGCTTTACTTTTAATTTTGTTCACATTTTCTCTACTTGTAACAGAAGTAGTACTTCTTTTTTTACTGATTTTCTTTACTTTTGCTGTAAGGGAAGGAGTACTTCATTTTTTACTGACTTACTTCACTTCTGTTGTAAGGGAAGTAGTACTTTCTTTTTTTACTGCTTTTCATTACTTTTGCTGTAAGGGAAGTAGTACTTCCTCATTTATTACTTTGTTTTATTTCAATTGTAACCACGGTATTCCATCCGCCACAAGTGAGGACATATTAATAAAATCTCAGAGGCTTATTTATCTACTGCTCAGTCAGACTTCGAGGTTTCTCTCAGATTGAAGTTCACCATCAGGGTCCCTTACGTAGATCTTCGTCTGATGATTTAGTTGGCATCTGATGATTTAGTTGGCATGGTTGATGGGATGAATGATGATGGTTTTGTTCAAGTTGGTCGTAAGAGGGCTTCTAAAGTTACCGACACTTCAGTTCCTAGGATGGTGACCAGAAGTCGATCGTAGGATACCTCATCACGCATATCTAGATGAGCTCCATCATATGGAATGTGAGAGGTATAGCTAGTGTAGCTACTCGCAGATGCCTGAAGAAACTTATTCAGCTTCATCAGGTCTTTATATTAGCTATTCTGGAGCCTATGGTTTTGGAGAAGAGTTTTGATTTTGTTGCCGCTATTCGCATTTCGATTATGGAGTTCAGAATGAGTCGAACAAGATTTGGGTCTTTGGTGTGTTGGTACTGATATTACTGTTCTTCAAGATCATATTCAGTTCTTGCATGTTAAAGTTGTTGACCCCAGACTAGTAAGACCTATTTATTTGACGCCTATATATGCTACAAGTGAGGCATCAGTTAGGAGGGACTTGTGGGTAGGTCTTCACCATATATCCATCTCCATGGATGATCCTTGGCTTATTGGGGGAGACTTTAATGTTATTGCCCATGATGGCGAGTGTAGAGGTCATAGTAGGCGAGATTGTGGCTCGACTAACTTTTCTGATATGATGCTCGATTGTGGTTTAGAGGAGTTTTCTTGATCTCAGTTTACTTGGACTAATGGTAAGGTCAGTAAGAGATTGGATAGAGTTTTAATTAACTCTATAGCTGCAGATTTATGTAGGCAGTTTACAGTGTACCATCTGAATCGGACTTCATGTGATCACTCTCTTTTACTTTTATACTGGATTTCTGATGATTATTTGGGTCCTCGACCATTCTGATTCCTTAATTTTTGGACGAAGCATCATGAATTTTTAGCCTTCGTCTATTAGAAGTGGTCACTACATCTTACGGGGATGGCTACTCTTTAGGAGAAGCTCTTCAGGCTGAAATAGGGACTAGTTTGGTGGAATCATCGAGTATTCGGTGATGTTTTCCAGCGGGTGAGGGAAGCTGAGGCAAGAGTTGACTATGCAGAGATTGAGTTTGAATGTGACCCTACACCGGAGTACCGTAGTCTACATCATTCTGCTAAGGTTGAGTTGAACCGAACCTTAGCTATTGAGGATGGTTTTTGGAAGCAAAATGCAGGCTCTCATTGGATATGTGAGGGCAACCACAACATACGATACTTTCACTCTATGGGAAGTTATCTCTATTCCAGCTGACATTTAGAGCTCGGCGATCTCATTTTTTTAGGACTTATTATCTTCTCCTGCACAACCTCTAGATTCCATTCATTTTGATATCATACCCACGATACTGACGGAGGTAAATAATATGGCATAAAATTGTTTCCCTTCGATTGATGAGGTGCAGGAGGCTATTTTCAGTATTGATGCTAATAATGTAATGGGCCCTAATGGATTTTTATCTTTATTCTATCAGCAATGCTGGGATACTATTCAGGATGATGTATATGGTGCTGTTATTGATTTCTTTGAGGGAAGTCATTTACCGCAGGGATTTGCTGCTACGTTTATTGTTTTGGTCCCAAAGCTGGAGAATGCTAGTAGATAGATGGATTTCAGACCTATCAGCTTGTGTATGGTGTTCAATAAGATTGTCACTAAGCTGTTAAACACACAATTGAGCTCTTTACTGCCCCTATCATCTTTTCTCCATAGAGTTGTTTTGTCCCCGGTCGCTTTATTTGGGATAATATTTTGCTGGCTCAGGAGCTTCTTTATACGTTGGATGATAGAGTGTGTGGAGGGAATACTATGCTAAAGCTTGACATGGCTGAAGCATATGATCGTATGGATTGGGAATTCATCTATTATATTCTTGCAGAGTTCGACTTTGATCATTTGTCGATTGAGAGGATCAAACAGTGTATTTTGGAATGTTATTTTCATGTGCTCCTGAATGGTTGTCCATTTAGTTTCTTCTCATCCTCCCTGGGCCTTAGGCAGGGAGATCCTATTGCTCTCTCCCTATTTATTATTGTTACTAATTACTTCTCTCGACTACTTACTCAGAGGTTTCAGGCATATCCTAGTATGTAGTACCGACATGGAGGTATACCTCTTGTCTCTCATCTTGATTTTGCGAACAATATCATTATATTTGCCAATGGCCAGAAAAAGTCAATCAAGAAGGTCCTTGATTGCTTGGAACATTATGAGGATATTTCAGGACAATTGGTGAAACGAAACAAGAGTGGCCTTATTTTGCCTAGGCGAGCATCGGTTATTCAGATATGTAGGCTTGTGATTTTGACTGGTTTTTCACATCAGATGCAACCATTACATATTTGGGAGTCCCTTTGTTAAAAGGGACTAAGAATAGCTTTTTGTATGATGATCTCATTATGAAGGTCAGGAGTAGGATTTCTGGATAGGCTTCTCGTCTTCTCTCTCCTGGTGGTAGGATTACTTCGCTGAGGTCTGTTCTATCATTTTTACCACATACCTCTTCCAGATTATGTGACCTCCCAAGGCCGTCCAGAAAAAGTTGGAGAGTGTATTTGTGCGATTTCTATGGGACTCGAAGGAACATGCACTTCATCTACATTAGCAGAGTTGGAAGGAGATTTACCTTTCTACTGCAGAGGGTGGTCTAGACTTTACACGATTACAAGATACGGTGGACACATTCTCACTGAAGTTATGGTGGCAATTNCTACATTAGCAGAGTTGGAAGGAGATTTACCTTTCTACTGCAGAGGGTGGTCTAGACTTTACACGATTACAAGATACGGTGGACACATTCTCACTGAAGTTATGGTGGCAATTCAGGTCTCAAAGTTTGCTTTGGGCTCAGTTTTTACTGGACAAATACTGTAAAGGGACACACTCGTCACTTGTAACAGTTCCTGATTCAACCTCTCATCTTTGGAAGAGACTGAAGAGATTTGGACCATGCGCCGAGCCACATATTGCGTGGCACCTTGGGATAGGACATATATTCTTTTGGTATGATTGTTGGATGAGTGATTCTACATTGACTTCCATTTTCCAACACAGACAACATACATTTGCGAGGGTGCAGGATTTTTCGAGGAGACTGGATGGGATTTTGGTCGATTATTACATATTCATCCATCAGTTATGGTAGAGAAAATCGCCACCATTCCTCCATGCCTTGATGTTTCGGATCACATTTTGTAGAGGGCCACACCAGATGGTAGATTTACTACCAAATCAGCTTGGCAGTTGATCCGCTATTGTAGGCTAGTACAGGATTCGTTACGTCAACTGTGGAACCCTATCATATCTCATACTATTTTGTTCATCTGTTAGAGCTATGGTAGAATTTGATCCCATTTGATGTCAATATTCAGAGGAGGATCAACATTCAGTTGGCTTTTCGATGTCAGTGTTGGTCTATAATTGAGACCATCATTCATATTTTTACTAGCAGCAGTATGTCAAATCATGTTTAGCAGCATTTTGGGGATTTATTCTAGATTACTATAAGTACAGGAGATAGTTTCAGACATAGATTTTTTAGATAGAGGTATTTTGGACAGTTTGCACGGATCGGGCACATTTACATCATTATTAATATGTCCTAACTTGTGGCGGAGAAATACCCTGGTTACTATTGAAATCAAGCAAAACAATAAATGAGGAGTACTACTTCACTTTCAGTAAAAGTAAAGAAAAACATTAAAAAATGAAGTACTACTTTCCTTACAACGAAAGTAAAGTAAAGTTATAAAAAGTAAGTACTACTTTCCTTACAAAAAAGAACAAATGTGACAAAAAAATAAAAAGAAAAGCAAGGAACAAGAAATCAAAGTCTGATGTTCGGTAAGCCATATCTGTCAATCTGAACAAGTGCCCTGATGTGTCATGGTAAATCAGTTGGTCCATATACCTGGTATCTTCGATAATGCCAGCATTCAGTAGCAAGTGCATTTGCAACTTGATTTTCCTCTCTAAAGATGTTGGAAATCGTATCTCCGTCGAGTGAAATAATATCTGCAATATGTCGGAGTGGAGCAAGCTGTATATCATCACGCCAATGTAACGGTTGAAATAATCCCCCAGTGTGAAGGCAAGATATCATACGATATACTCTCCAGATGATACATCTTGCACTCATACGTATGTTCCCGTGCTAGGCATCATTTCTCTCTATCTATAGGAACTAGAAAATCAATAGAGGAATAATGATGCAAATATGCCCGATCCGTGCAAACTGTTCAGAATACCTCCATATCAAAAATCTATGTCTAACGCTATCTCCTATACTCATAGTATTCTGGAATAAATCCCCCAAAATCTTGCCAAACAAGATCTGATATACTGCTACCAGTAAAGGTATGATTGATGGTCTCAATTACAGAACGACACTGACATCGAGAAGCTAGTTGAGTGTCGATCCTCCTCCAAATAGTGACATCAACTGGGATCAGATCTTGTCATAATCTCCAACATGAGAATGAAACGGTCTGAGGTATGAAAGGGCTCCACAATAGGCAAAACGAATCCTGAACTGGTTTGTAAGAACGAATCAACTGCCATGCTGATTTAGTAGTGAATCTACCATTCGATGTGGCCCTCCAAAAAGTACGTTCTGGGACACCAAGACAAAGTGGAATGGCTGCAATCTGCTCAGCTATAACTGAAGTAAGAATCTGTAAAAGTCGACCAAAATCCCATCTAGTCTCATAAGAGAAGTCCTGCACCCTCGCAGATGTGTGCTGTCTGTGTAGGAAAATGGATGTCAATGTAGAATCACCCATCCAACAGTCAGGCCAAAAAAATCTCTGCCCAAAACCAAGATGCCAAGCAATATGTGGCTCAGCGCGTGGTCTAAATCTCTTCAATCTCTTCCAAATAGGAAAAATTGAGTAAGGAATTGTAGCAAACGATGGGTGTGTCCCTCTAGAGTATTTGCCCAGTAAAAACTGAGCCCAAAGAGAACACTGAGACCTGAACTGCTACCATAATTTCATTGAGAATGTGTCTATCGTATCCTGTAATCGTCTAAAGCCAAGACCACATTCATCAGTAGGAAGGCAAATCTCCTTCCAACTCTATGTAGACGGCGTGCTTGATCCTTCGAGTCCTAGAGGAATCGCGCAAAATATGCTCTCCAACTTTTTCAAAATGGCCTTGGGAGGTCTCATAATCTGGAAAAGGTACAGTGATAAAGATGAAAGAATAGACTGCAGCAGAGTAATCCTACCACCAGAAGAGAAGAGTCGTGAAGCCCATCCAAAAATCCTATTCCAGACTTTCATAATGAGATCATCATACAGAAAGCTCCTCTTAGCCAATTTGAAAAGGGATGCCCAAGTATGTAAATGGCTATCTCTGATTTGAATAGCCAATCAAAATCACAAGCCTACATATCTGAATATCTGATGTTCGCCTAGGCAATATAAGATCACTCTTGTCTCGGTTCACCAATTGTCTAGAAATTCCCTCATAATGTTCCAAGCAATCGAGGACCCTCTTGATTGACTTTTTCTGGCAATTGGAGAAAATAATGATGTCGTCTGCAAAAGCAAGATGCGAGACAAGATGTATACCTCCATGGTAGAACTGCATACTAGGATATGCCCAAAACCTCTAAGTAAGCAGTCGAGAAAAGTAATCATCAGCAATAATAAACAAGGAATGAGAGATAGGATCCCCATGTCTAAGGCCACGGGATGAAGAAAAAAAACCATAAGGACAACCATTCATGAGCACCGAAAAAAATAATCTTATTGAACAATGTACACAAGCTGATAGGTTTGAAGTCCGTCCATCTACAAGCATTCTCCCGCTTTGAGAGCAAAACAATAGACATAGCAGCAAAACCTCGTCGTAAATGACCTTCCTCAAAGAAATCGATAATAGCACCATAAACATCATTCTGAATAATATCCTAGCAGTGCTGATAAAACAAAGATGAAAATCCATCGGGGCCTGCTACACTATCGGCTTCAATACTAAAAATAGCTTCTCGCACCTCATCAATCGAATGGAAATGGTTCAGTGCCATGTTATCTACCTCCATCAGTATCTTGGGTATGATATCAGGACGAATGGTGTCGAGAGGCTGTGAAGGAGTAGATAATAAGTGCTGAAAAAATGAGATCGTCGAGCTCTAAATGTCAGCTCGAGTAAAAATAACTTTCCCTATCTCATTCATGATACTCTTGATACAAGATTTGATCCATATACCCTGTATCATAGAGTGAAAATATCAAGTGTTGCGATCTCCCTCATGCACCCAACGAGAACCGACATTTTGCTTCCAAAAACCTACTCAATAGCTAGGGTTTGATTCAAATCAGCATGTACATGATGGAGTAAACCACGGTGCTCCGGTGTAGGGTCACTATCAAACTCAAACTCTGCATGGTCAACTCTCGCATAAGCTTTCCTTACTCATTGGAAAACGTCACCGAATACTTGTTGATTCCACCAATGTAGTCCCTATTTCAGCCTAAAGAACTTTTCCAAAAGAGCAGCCATCCCCATAAGATGAGTAGAGAGTGACCACTTCTGAAAGATGAAGGCTGAAAAATCATGATAGTTCGTCCAAACATTGAGAAATCAAAATAGACGAGGACCCAAATCATCATCAGAAGCCCAATGTAAAAGTACAGGTGATTGATCAGATGAAGTCTGATTAAGATGCATCACAGTAAGCTGCCTACAAAAATTTGCAGCTATAGAGTTAATCAAAACTATAGGCCCCAAATCATCATCAGAAACCCACTAAAGTAATAGAGGTGAATGATCAGATGAAGTCCAATTCAAATGCCTCATAGTAAGCTAACGACAAAAATCTGTAGCTGCAGAGCTAATCAAAACTCTATCCAATCTCTTATGGACTCATCCATTAGTCCAAGTAAACTGAGACCCAGAAAATCCAGCGTCCTCTAAATCATAATCGAGCATCATATCAGAAAAGGCAGTAGAACCACAAACTCCCCTATTGTGACATGTACACTTACCATCATGTGCAATAACATTAAAATCTCCCCCAACTAACCAAGGATCATCCATGGAGACGGAAATATGGTGAAGACTCACCCACAAGTCCCTCCAAACTGATGCCTCACATGCAGCATATATAGGCATTAAATAAATAGGCCTTGCTAATCTGGGATCCACAACTTTAACATGCAAGAACTAAGTGTGATCCTAAAGAATAGTAATATCAGCACCAACAACCCAAAAGACCCAACTCTTGTTCAACTTATTTTGAACTCCATAATCAAAGTGTAGATAGCGACGAACAAATTCAAAACTCTTCTCCACAACCATAAGCTCAAGAATAACCAACAAATAAACCTGATGAAGCTGAATTAATTTTTTCAGGTATCTACGAGTAGCTACACTAACTACACCTTGCACATTCCAGATGATGACACCCATCTCAGTATGCGTGATGAGGTATCCTACGAATGACTTTTGGTCGCCATCCTAGGAACTGAAGTGTCGGTAACTTTTGAGGTCCTTTTTCTACCAACTTGAACAAAGCCATCATTTTCCGTCCTATCAACCATGCAAACTAAATCATCAGACGAAGATCTATAGAAGGAACCTTAATGATGAACTTCAATATTAGAGGAACCATTTAAGTCAAACTGGGCTTTCCAACATATCCTCCAAAAGAGGATCAAAATATGTAGAACTACCAATCACGAGAGTATTGCTGATCGGACTCGAAAACTGAGCAATGGATGGCCAGTTGGTATAAAAATTGGATGACCATGATGGCCCACTCGAATAGGAGCAATTGTCGATTGAACTGATGGCATAGAAGTAGTTATCTGTGGATCAATGGTACTAATAACAGGTGGGGCAGTAAAGGGTGTAGGAGACATATATGTGGTAATTGTCTAAGCTGTAGTAACTGTGGTGCCCGGGATAATGGGAGGAATAGAAGTGATAATCAGAGAAGTAGAATAAGAAATCCCTCTAGATGTACCATCATGTTTTTCCTGATTGTGCTTAACAAGCGTCCATCTCTGGCGAGGTGCCGTCAGAACCTCATCCACCTTACCTTTATCATTAGCCGAGATTGGGAAAAGTCTAGAATTATGATCAATAGCCAAAGGGGGTATAGATGGTAGGGACAGATGTGAACTACTAGAACATTTCTCATCCATATGTCCAAAATGTCTACATCAGAAACAAAAGTCAGACACCTTATCATATAGAACAGGCTGCCAATATCCACCCCATTTCTTCCTCTCAATCCAGACTCTGTCAGGGAGTTTACATTCCAAATCAAATCAACCTCAATACATACCCTCGCTTTACTAGGCTGGCGAAGATTAGAAGTTGCTTCATCAATATGAAGTTGAAGCCCAATAACCTTAGCTATGTCGAACAATGCACTCTTAGTGCAAAAATGAATAGGAAGTAAAGGAAATGACACCCAAATAGGAGCAATAGGAGCCTCATACTGTGGACTAACACTAGTAGGAGTCCATTTAAATACACGCATAGGACAACCATCAATGTACCAAGTGGGTTTGAAGAATACTCGTAAATAATCATCCTCGTGCACCAAATAAATAATAATGTGTGCATCGTCGATAGGGCCAATCTCATAATCACCAATAAAGGCAAAACGCATAAAAATTTCACGTACCTTATTCATCGAAGGTTTCCAATGCACAAACTAACCAACAAGTGTAAACCTATAGGCCTCAGCCAAAAACTGCTCATCTGATTCATCAAAGTAAACTGCAGGCTCAACATGGTGAATATATGGTTCCTTTGAAACCAAACTACGATGTCTAGAGTCCTCGAGAGCATGGAAAATGATTTCTTCTGACTCCTCTCGGCCTGTATAATCGCGGATTTGCAATTGAGTGTTGTGACGTAAGATCGAGGAGCTTGGGGAGCTTTCGCAACTTTAGATGTAAAATAGATGGTTTAGCTAAGCCCTGAGTCGGGAAGGAAGGATCGGTCTATTCTACACATTTCTGGTCTGCTTAGGCCGAATCTGAGGTCCTTTTACCAATTTGATGCGGCATGATCAGTTTCAGTAATACCCGTAGAGGGGATTCAAAGTTAGAAGAAATTTTCATCACGCTATTGGCCGATAGCATGGGCAACGAAGGTGTAGTGGTAGGAGCAAAATTCAAGGTTGATGGTGACTTATCAATTGTAGAAGCCAAACTCCCCAATTTAGGAATTGAAGGAATCTAAATTGTCGTATGTGGATGAAATTGGGATTTAATTTAGCCTCATTTCTTTCAATTGGCAATGTACCCATGATATTTTTACATTCAATTGTGGTTGTATTGGTTGGATTTGGAACAAAAACATCAAAACCATCATCAATTACAGCATCAACACAACCATCACGCACGACTTCACTTGGTAGAATCAATTCAGCTTTATTGTTGTAAATTGGAGCAATTGGTTGATTACCCATTGTATTACTAACCTCAATTGTTGTTTCCCTCATCTAATTAAACATTTGCAGCAACATAGATCCATCAAATTGGTCAATCCCAAACTTTTCGCACAAGGTGTGAGCTGCAGCCATGAATTCGTTGATTTTTGGTTGAAATTGGCTTGGACCCAGGGCTGGGCTAGGTGCACAAGGATGAGAGAGGGATAGCCTAGGTGGTCCACACCTTGGTTGGCATGGATTGCACCGGAATTGGCAGATTTTAATTTTTGATGTCGCGAGTTCGCGTGAACGAACACTTCATATCCAAATTCATGTTGATTGGGACCAAATTGGGAGATACCCATGGCTAGGCTAGGTGCGCCAAGTGAAGGCGTACCAGGCCCAGGTGGTCTGCGACCTGGGTTCATCTGGACAGAGGGGGAATTGCCATTTTCTGAAGCTGCTTCACTACAAGTGCGACTGGGAAGTTTTTTGGTAAAAATTTGTGCAGCTAGAAGGATTATTGGAACAAATTGTGGCCTTAGTTGAGGTCGTCTGAGCATGGGGCATCGATCGATATAGCTCCAACGTCATGTGTGTGGCCAAAAGTACTATTTTTGGCAGAATGCAAAGTTTCAGGCAGCAATTTTTGAGCTACGATTTCTTCCAAATCTGTGGGTGAAATTACTTGATGTTTGGTTGTAATGGAAGATGATGCTAGGGGCTTTACACAAGTACCAAAATTTGATGGTTTGGGTGGTCAATCATTGCCGAAAAATGAAGCCAAAAATGGTGGCCAAAAGGGCAAAAAATCGCCATTTTAGTTCTGTAGTTTATACCATGTTTGAACTTTACAACTCAGAGGGCCACATCAGATGGACAATCAGCATGGCATTCAATTTGTTCTAGCAGGCTTGTGCAGGGTTCGCGTCTACTGTAGAGCCCTAACATTCCTCCTACCATTTCGTTCTTTTGTCAAAGATTATGGCTGGACTTGATCCCAGTTGATGTCATTATTCAGATGAGGATTGGCAGTCAGTTGGCTTCTCGATGTCAGTGTCGCTATGAGATTAAGACCATCACTCATACTTTTATTAGTAGCAGCTTATTAGACCAGGTTTGGTAGTATTTTGGGGCTTTATTCCAGATTACTATCAGTGCAGAAGAGAGTGTCAATTAGAGATTTCTCAGATTGCGGTAATTGGGTTAGTTTGCACGGATTGGACACATTCGCATCATTGTCCCTCTATTGATTTTCTAATATCTTTGGACAGAGAGAAATGATGCTAAGTACAGGAACATATGCATGAGTTTGAAAAGGAACATCTGGAGAGTTCAAAGTATGATATCTTTCCTCCTTATTGGTCGTTTTTTTCTATCGCTACATTGGAATAATGACATGCAGCTTGCTCGACTTTTTGGTATTTCTTTAACTCTGCCCTCATCTTCTTCCCCTATTATGGTTTGGTGGCATCCTCCATCAGTTGGATCTGTCAAGATCAACGCCGATGGTTGTGTCAAGGATGGGTTTGCAAGTGGGGAGGCATCATCACAAATTACGCCGAAAATTTTATCTAGGCTTTATCAGCTTCATATGGATAGTGTATGAGCTTAGAGGCTGAACTCAGGGCTATCGTGATGGATTACTACTGGCTTGAAATCTTGGTTTATCGGATATTTGGGTTGAGGCAGACTCGAGTGTGGCCATTCACTGCATCATTAGAGGTGGCAGACCGTGGGCTATCCAGGGCATACTCCCGACAGATTACATACATCATTTCCTTTGACAAAGTTACATTTTTCTACATATTCAGAGAAGGGAACCAAGTTGCAGATGCACTTGCTACCGAGGGTTAGCATCATCATAGATACTAGGTATTTGGACCAGCTGACTTACCACGACACATTAGGGCGCTTGTTCAGACTGATAGATATGGCTTGCCCAGCGTTAGAGTTTGAGTTTGAGTATTTGTATTTGTATTTTGCCTTTACTTTTATTTTTTCTCACATTTGTACTTTTTGTAAGGGAAGTAGTACTTCTTTTTTTATAGCTTTACTTTACTTTTGCTGTAAGGGAAGTAGTACTTCTCCATTTATTACTTTGCTTGATTTCAGTTATAATCACGGTATTTCTCTGCCACAAGTGAAGACATGTTAATAAAATCTCATATTTAACGCCCTCCTTCCACTAAAAAAACACTAAACCCTTAACGCATTGCATTGCATAACCATAAACCCTAAACCATAAACCATTCTATAAACCCTAAACCATTAAAAAAAAACCTAACCCTTAAGCCTTAAACTCAAACCCTAAACCCTAAAACCCTAGAAACTAAACTCCTAAACCTTAACCTAAAAGTGGTATTAAATTATTAATTGTCGTCTCTTTCTCCAGTTAGCAAAACCTCCTTGTAAATATTTGTTTGCCAATTGCAACAGTCCGAGTTGATATTTGATTGGTTTTTCATATTTGTTTGAGATATTGTTGTGTTGTTTATTGGTTGAAATACTTTAGGATGGCAATAGAAATAGATGATTCACTTCAATCCATTAGCATCAGATTAAATGGTTAAAATTACTCATATTGGAGTACCGTGATGAGAAATTTTCTAAAGGAAAAAAGATTTGGAGTGACATTAGTGGAACTGTGGTGAAACCCAAGAACACTGTTGATAATTATGTGATAGAGTTGGATAATTGGGAATCAAACAATTCAAAAATTCTTACTTGGATTCATAATTCTGTTGAGCAATCCATTCATACACAGTCGGCAAAGTTTGAAACAGCAAAGGATGTTTGGGATTATTTTTAGAAATTATACACTATGTCTAACTTTGAAAAGTGGTATAAGAGTAAGATTGATATACGAGCTTTACAACAGAAGAATATGAGTATTCTCGAGTTTTACGTCGCTATGAATTCAATTTGGGATAAGTTAGCTCTTACTGAGTCAGCGGGATTGAAAGCATGTGAGGAATATATTACTTTTAGAGAGAAGCAGTTATTAGTTTAGTTTTTTATGGCATTTTGCAATGATTTTTGAGGGACATAAAGGCTCTATCTTGCATCGTACTCCACTTTCCTCAGTTGATTCGGTGGTTAGTAAACTTGTAGCTGAGGAAACACGTTTGAAATCTCTTGTAGGATAAGTATCTCTTCCTCCATCTAGTACCTCAATGTTGGTTGTACCTTTCGACCATTTACATAGAATCAGAACAAAGGTTATGTGAGAATTGCTAGTGATGAGTGTAACTTTTGCAAATAAAAGGGATATTAAAAGTTTCAATGTCCTAAACTATTGAAGAAATAGTCGTCACAACCACAACAGCGATCCTATCGTCCCAATGCTAATACAGCTGCTACCATGCCCCTAGTGACTCATCTGTACTTGGAGCACCACCTTTCTCCAATCCCATGTAGACTAATTTAGCAGAGCAATTTTAGAAGTTCTTAGCTACACAACCACATGATATGTCAACCTCGACTTATATAGGTTTGTCATTTCAGAGTCATTCAGATATTTCTTCCTCATGGATCTTTGACTCAAGTGCTTCCAAACACATGTTGTCTAACTCAAAATTCTTTAATGACTTGTGTCCTTCTAACTTATCTATGTCTGTTATGACTACTGATGGCACATCATTGTCTTTAGTAGGTATTGTTTTGTTAACACACAATTTATCATTTTCAGATGTCTATTGTGTTCCAGGTCTTACTTTAAATCTTATTTCTATTGGCTAATTATGTGATTTTGGATACTTAGTTCAGTTTTCTTCTACTGTTTGTCATGTGCAAAAATCCTCGATCTCATAAGCTAATTAGGATAGGTCGTAGACAATGAGGGTTATATGTTCTGGACAATCTGAGACCACCACACGTTGCAACCTCTGGTGTTGACTTGTCATCTTTCTATTTGAATTCATCGTCTTCTAGTTTTTATTTGTCACATTCTTGTCTTGGACATGTTTCTACTAGCCATTTGAATTTTTTGGTTTCTACGGGTCAATTAGGAGATTTGCAAACTCATGACATATCTGATTATAGTGGTTGCAAATTAGCTAAATTTTGTGCTTTATCTTTTCCTCGAAGTGTTTCTCATTCTATCGCACCATTTATTCTTTTTCACTCTAATATATGCGGGCTTGCTCCTATTGCTATAAAAGAAGGGTCTAGATATTATGTATCCTTTATTGATGATTATAATCGTTATTGTTGTGTTATCTTATGAAACGACAATTTGAATTTCTTTACATTTATCTTTCTTTTAAAGTACTTATTAAAACTCAACATTCTACTATAATTAAGTGCTTTAGATGTGACTTAGGTGGCGAGTATAGTTCGACTAATTTCTCTGAATTGCTTGCTGTTGATGGCACAATTCATCAAACCCCGTGTACTAATACCCCACTATAAAATGGTATTTCTAAACGAAAACATAGGCACATTGTAGAAACTCCTCATTCCCTTCTTTAATCTGCCAAAGTTCCTGATGAATTTTGGGGAGAAGTCGTTCTCATTGTTGTTTCTTTAAGTAAGATTTCATCTTCCCACAATTCAGGCTTATCACCCTTTGAAACATTATATGGGCATCCTCCTGATTACTCATCATTAAGAGTCTTTAGATGTACTTGCTTTGTTCTTCGACCTAAAGTCGAGAATAGTAAGTTGACGTCTCGCTATACTATTTGTGTTTTCTTGGGTTATGGGCAGGGGCAAAATGGTTATCGCTGTTTTGATCCCATTAATAAAAAATTATATGTTTCTCCTCATGTCGTGTTTCTTGAGCACATTCAATTTTTTCCTATATACTCATAACGTGACCAAAACTAATCTTATTCATATTGATCCATTCTTTGATGATATTGACAAGACACCTTCTCATACCCCATGTACTGTTGATTCTTCATGTCTTACAGGTACACATGCATCGACTCATGATACCCCTCCTCCTTCTGTGGCCTCCCAAACACCGTCTGAGATTGTTGATTTAGCTCCTACTCCCTCACTTCCTCGATATCCTCAACATATTCGTAAGTCTACTTAGTTACCTGATTTTGCTTATTCTAGTTATTCTGAGTCCTTTTATTATTTTCTAACCTCCAATCACAAGCTATCTGAACCCTCTTCCTATAAAAAAATCAATTATGGATCCTCTTTGACAATAAGTTATGGCTGATGAACTCTCTGCTCTACATAAGACAAACACTTTGGACTTGATCGCATTGCCTTCAGGTAAACATGCTATTGGTTCCCGTTGGGTTTGTAATATTAAAACCAAATCCGATGGTTCAGTTGAGCATAAAAAAGCTAGATTGGTTGCTAAGGGTTTTAATTAGTAGTGTGGTCTCGATTATGAGGACACTTTTGCTCATGTTGTCAAGATGACCACTGTTCGTACACTTATCACAATTGCATCTGTTCGTTAGTAGATTCTCTCTCAGTTGGATGTCAAAAATGACTTTTTGAATGGAAATATTCAAGAGGGGGTTTATATGGTTCATCCTCCTTATCTTTCGCACTCTCCTGGATATGTTTGCAAGCTCAAAAAGGCACTTTATGGGCTCAAACAAGCACCTCATGCTTGGTTTGAGAAATTCTCCACTGTTGTAATCTCTTTTGGTTTTATGTCCAATTATCATGACTTTACCCTATTCTTTAGATGCACTTCAGCTGGTCGCATTCTATTTTTATTGTATGTAGACTATATGATTATTATTGAAGATGGGGTTGATGGAATTGCAGATTTGAAATCAGAATTGGCTCGTCATTTTAATATGAATGACTTAGGTGTATTATCTTATTTTTTGGGGATCGAAGTTGTTTTTCCTCCTAGAGGTTACCATCTCTCTCAATCTAAGTATACTATGGATGTTTTTTAGCGTGCTTGACTTATTAATACTAAAATTGTTGATACTCATCTTGAGTCCAACACTCGATATTCACTCTCTGATGGTATACCCTTGACTGATCCCATTTTTTATCGCACCATAGTTGGATGTCTGGTTTATTTTACCATCACATGTCCCGATATTGTTTCTGTTGTTCACATTATTATTCAGTTTGTTTCGACTCCTACTACAGCTTATTAGGCAGTTGTTCGTATTTTGCGCTATCTTCATGGTACTTGCTTTCAGAGCCTTTTATTCCCATCAACCTCATCTTTAGTACTTTGCGCCTACTCTGATGTTGATTGGTCCTGTAACCCCACCAATCATAAATCCACTACTGGTTTTTGTATATTTTTTGGTAATTCTCTTATCTCTTTGAAGAGTAAAAAATAGACTGTTGTTTCTCGTTCCTCTACTGAGGTAGAGTATCTTACTATGGCATCCACTACCTCTGAGATTGTGTGATTGCGTTGGTTACTTGCAGACATGGGTGTTTCTTTTTCCTCTCCAACCCGTATGTATTGAGAATAAAAGTGCTATTCAGATTTCTCACAACTCTATGTTCCATGAGCATATGAAACATATTGAGATTGACTGTCATCTGATTCGCCATCATCTGTAGACTGGCACAATTTTTCTATCTTTTGTTTCTTCATCGTTATAGCTTGCTGACTTCCTTATGAAATCTCATCTAGTTCATTATTTTAGCTTCTTGCTTGACAAACTCTCGCTGATTGTTGCTGTAAAATCGTTAGTTTGAGGGGGGTGTTAGATACAATTAGACATCATAGATATCCTACAATATTATACGATAATATTTAGTTTCCTTCTTATATAGGTTTCCGTTTTTACTTTTCTAGTAATATGTAAACTTGTGTATTTCATTAAAAACCTAATCTTTTTGTGGCTCAATAACATGTTTTCTTCTTCATCTTCATCTTCTTCTTCTCTTGATTCTTAATTCTTTTCCTCCTTTGGTGGGTTTGTCAAATTAGTTTGTATTGTTTTCACCCTTGTCCTTTCAAAATACTTCATATGGAACTATTCCTGTAACATTATTTTGATAAAATTACTGCATGGAACTGCTCAAAGACAAGGTATTAGTTTTACACAGTCATAGCTCTTTTTTCACTTTGTTAAGAAACAAAATGCACTTAAAATTACGTAAAATTTTTCTAGGGTAATAACTCTTTGCTGTAAAAATCAGCTATAAAATATCTAAAATCCTACTCCTAAATGACTTCAATCTTGTTTACATATGAAATATCTCAATAAAATATATAAGCTAAGTTCTAGAATTATGTATTTTCATCAGCTATGCCTTTGAACCTAATAATCTTAAGGATTTTTCTATTTGTTCATAAAAAAATGTACATAATGGATTATATAATATGATGTAGAGGAAAAAGATTGGATGAAAAAGTTGATTGTGTTTCAAATTGGCAAATGGCAGAGTGTTATGTAGCATTATGTAATCCATTATATAAATTTTGATATACATGTAACAAGATTCTAATCTTAAATGAAATATATTCAATTTGGACTTTCAAATAATTTCATTGACTATTTTTTTCAAGTGATTGACTTTTGTGTTATTCTTGAATATAAAAGTCTCCTTCAATGTTACGACAAAATTACCTTAAAGTAATTGGACGGCATAACAGTAAGATTAAAATGATCGCAGTATAATTCGAGCTCACCGAGTTTACGATGTTTTCTTAAAATGAATTTGCTGCCTTCACAGGT
>CAIGRP010016484.1:0-13326 GCA_903798385.1 Fraxinus cuspidata
TTTTATTTTATTTTAATATTTTTTCACTATAAAAATTAATAAATTAACTAGACGTTATGTACAGATATTTTTATCATACTTGCCTTTCAACAACCCCCAATGAGACGTTAATTCGCTTGCCGATTTAAGAGGAAAGAAGTCAAAGTGCCTATCCAAATTTTCCTTTATTATGGCGTGACTTGAGGTGATAGGCTATAGGATTAAGAACGAAATAAATTATTTAACAATTGACTGGCACGAATATAAGTCCTAGGGTCTATCAATACTAAGCTCATGTTTGATTTGGACAAAAACTAAAATTATAGTAATTTTTTTAAAAAAAATGATGAAATATGTAGCTAACAAATTGATAAAAATTATCGATCTCATTAAATTTGTCGCTGAAAATGAATTTTAAGAAAAAATAAATTTTAAAATAAGAGTAAATAGGGGTTTAATTTTCTTTTCGATGAAATAGTTTGCAATGAGATATTAGATGTTACGTTAGTTAGTGAAGGTTAAGGCTTGGAATTTCTAAAAGAATACGATGATGTTTTATTTGTAATTTTTTTTTTTTTTTTACCTATTTGCACGTTTTGGCACAAGATTTTATGTCCTTTTTGTGCTATTATAATTCTTTTTTTTTTAATGCAGTAGGGTTCAAGCCCAACTCCTCACTAATAAGCATACGAATTTTAAATTTAAAACCATTAGGATAGAAAATAAAAAATCTAACCATTATTGTTTTCATTTAGTCCCTGTCTGAGCCCATTTTGATAAGAAAATGTATTTTAAAATAGTGATTTTTGGAGAATGTTTGATTAAAACAAAGGAAAATTTTTGATTTTATTTGCTAGAAAAATGTGATTGAAAATAAATTTTGAAAAAAATGAGTTTTTTTTTTTAAAAAAATAGGACGAAACATATGCTTAATATGTGTTTTGTACTCGCCATTTTCACAAGTTGCATTTTTGTATGCAAGTGATGTGACAAGTCCACATGGATGTAAGGATTTTAAGTGCGACAAGCCAAGCAAAGACTTGGTCATTTTGAACCGCTCATCGACTTGCAAGCTCGTTAGCTTGTGTATAAGCCAACGGGTAAAATATAGAGAAATATGCATTTGTTTGAGAGAGAGAGATATGTTGAGTCGAGCCACACTTTTATTGGGTGAGTCAATTCGTTCCATTTAACATTCCTACATAGATAGTTATATTTACATATGTTAGTTTAAGAGCCAATAACCATGTTTTGTTATGTACATTGACATAACCAAACGGAATATTCAACCATTGCAAATTGAAGTGATCTAATTATAGTTGGATTGCACTGATATGCATTATTTTTCACACTTTTTTGGCCCACAAATTTTTATTTTTATTTTTCAAAAATTGCTCCTCAAAAATCTTTATCAAATAAGGCAGGGAAAAAAAAAAAAAATTGACCACACACATCCACAATTTTATTTTATTTTATTTTTTTTCAGAAAAATGCTCCTCAAAAAATCTTTATCAAATAAAGCATTTTCCCTTTTCCCAAATACAGTCCAAGTGAAAAACTCCTCATTTTCCTTGAGCCCGCTTCTTCAGATACGTATTCGCACGTTGCTTTAAAGAAATCCAAGAAGGAAAAAGAAGTCATTTTATGAAAAAGTAAAAGCAGAGTGACAGAGGCAAAAATGCAGTAGGAGATTTGTGAGAAAACGAAAAGAATCCAAATCAGCATTGACAACAATCTCTTTCTGTGCAACAAATCCTACCGTTTTCATTGCTCTCCATCTCTATATAGACAGGTTTATATATATTCTGTATGTATATGAGTATATTGGTTTGAATAATATTGGGTCGGCATCTCAGATTAAAAATTCATCTGGGTTTTCTTTCTTTTAATTTGTAAGTGCATTTCCTGTTTCCACCGAGTCGATTCCCTACTCTGATTCTCTGTTTAGTCATTATGAAGTTCTTTTTCTTTCATATTTTTGTGGGTTTCTCGTATTAAATTCCATTTACTACGTTTCTTTAGTCGTGCTACATGAATTTATTGCTCACAAATTGGGCCACTGAGAGAAGCTATATGATTTTATAATGAGATGCGTTCAAATTCCTGATCATATTTGCTTTCTTAACGAGTGATTTGTGTCCAAATCTTTTATTTTATCTGACACGTTAAAAGGGCCATCGAGTTTCATATTTTCTCTTAAGATATAATAAAAATTACAATTTTTTTGGTCTTTTTTCGCTGTTTGGATGTCAAAAATGGGTCTCCTTACTCAAAAGTCACTCTTGTGTTTTTTCTTGATGACATCAGTAGTGTTCATATTATCTTGGTTCTTCGTGTTAAGATGGACTGGTCCGCATCACTCTGTTGATTTTACCACATTACCAAATTCCAAGCTTTTGGCATTGGCTAACAATGAGGATTCTGATGAATACTCAGTAATGAGTGCTTCAAAGGATAAAGAAGAAGAAGCAACTTGGAATAAGCATTCCAAGAATTGTGATCCTATTAAGAAAATTCTGAAGGTTTTTATGTATGACTTGCCCCCGGAATTTCATTTTGAGTTATTGGGTTGGAAAGCCGAGGGAAAGAATGTTTGGCCAGATATTCGTGCAAAGGTGCCTGAATACCCTGGTGGATTAAATTTGCAGCACAGTATAGAATATTGGTTAACATTGGATCTTTTGAACTCTGAATTTGCTGAAAATTTGAGTAGTCGTAGTGCTATGAGAGTGCATAACTCAAGTGAAGCTGATGTGCTTTTTGTTCCTTTCTTTTCATCCATATGCTATAACCGGTTCTCAATGCTTAAGCCTAACCAGAAGAAGAGTACTAATTATTTGTTACAGGAGAAATTGGTTAAGTTTTTGATGGCTCAGGAGGAGTGGAAGAAGTCTGGTGGAAGAGATCATATAATAGTTGCACACCATCCAAATAGCCTTTTAGATGCGAGGATGAAGCTGTGGCCTGCAATATATATTCTTTCAGATTTTGGAAGGTATCCCCCAACCGTAGCTAATGTTGAGAAAGACGTGATTGCACCTTATAGGCATGTTATCAGAAGTTTTGTTGACGACTCATCTGTTTTTGATAGTCGTCCAACTTTGCTCTATTTCCAGGGAGCTTTATATCGAAAAGATGTAAGTTCACTTTTATCCCTTGCACATACATATATATATATATATATATATATATATATATGCTGCTTCATCTGGTTTCTCATTTTGATGTTAAATTTCCTTAGTAATTCTATTGTGAAATAGTTTTCCATGAGAATTAACGTTTCCTGTTCTGATATTTTATTCTTTGATCTTCATAATGCACCTGTGTTCCATTTTTTTTATATCTTAAATTATGTCTGGTAGAACTTAGTTCTGGCTTAACATGCTAACTTAATTGATTCAAGATAGCAAATTTTATCCTCAATTTCACTTCCTTTGATCCCTCAATGATTTACAAGCAGCTAAAAGTGCTTCGTTTTATCGTAAGCATGTGTGTCTAAAAAAAAAAAAAAAATTGATCCCTCAAATAGATTAATTGATCTAGAATTGCAATTTTTATTGTTTGTTCAGTTAATAGCCGTATGTAAATTGAATAACCAACAATTGAGAGTGAATATGCATTTTATTAGAAGAAAATTAGGAAAACTACCAGCAAGTAATGGTGGTACAATGCATCTTCTATCTAGGAAGCAAAACAAAAAAGGAATGTACAAATATCTATTAAAAGATTCATCCAACTTAGATTGATTGGGAAACCCTTAAAATTCTCTCTCTCTCTTAATGTCCAACGAGAAGCTAAAATCCTATCCTTATTCCATACAGAGACAACCCAACTCATTTCCTTCAAAATGTCTGTTATAACCATCAAATATTTAAGAAAACAAAACATTGCTGAAGTTAATTGGTTTCTGGAATAATAGGTCTCGGTCGCTACAAAAGGAATACATGAAATGAAGAGAGATTTTGTCTTCTTTCGTCTTTTTTTTTTTTTTTGCTCTTTTCTTTTCTCTTTTCTTTTATTTTGTTCTTATTTTTATTTTTGAGAGATCTGTTGTTTCACTAGTTGTAATTAACTCCCATCAAAGGCAAAGAAGCTCTACCATCTACTTTCAATTTCAATACAGTGAATAGTTTTCCAAAAAGAGAAGGTGTTCTGCTTTGAGGCCAAAATGCACCAATATTCTGAATTGCCCATTTAGCCATTTCATGTCTACAGGGGAGAGCTCACTGGACCAACACATGGCTTCTAAGTTGAATCTAAAATGAGTTACTAAAACAAGATCAAAGACTGGCTTTCCTACATCTCTTGTATAAAATGGAGTGAAAGGTTCATGGAATCCTTCAATATGCTCTTTTAGCATCCCAGGCTTTCCTACATCTCAGATCATGCTTTACTTCTCAATTTTGCAAGTTTTCCAAAATTATTGTGGTAATATTTTTTTTGCTTACACGTTTTTAAGATTAATTTCTCCCTTTCCTCTTATTTGCTTTTTCTGGACTCTCTTAAGTTTTTATCCGGTTTAGGATTATATGTAACATTTATGAGGTTCAATCAGGGACGGAGCCTCATATGGGCTGTACTCCCGGGCTGTCCGTTGCCCAACTTTTTGTTTTGATATAAATTGAGTAAAAAAAAAAAATTTGCCCACTGCACAGTCCAAAGAGAACAACACCGACAATGGTCTTTGAGATGGTACAGTAAATCTTGCTAGTTGTTCAATATTGAACTTCAACATAGAGTTTACAGCATTAAAAAAGGTCTTTGGTGAGTAAAATATAAGCTTTATTGTGTTAAAATATACAAAATCTACTTGTTTTTCGCTAGTTTAAAATTCATTCAACCTCAAATTTTAATTAAGACCAACTAAAAAATGTTTCTTTCTTTCTTTCTTTATTAGTTATTGAATTTCCACCAAGATAATAGATATCAAATATACTAAGCTAATTTTTTCTACACTTTATCGCCATCGAAATTCTAGGCCACCCCGAACACTACATCTAGCTCGTCCCTGACCCCAATGGAATGATATAACTTTCATTGTGGATTGCTTCCTGAATGTAAGTAATTTATTCAGGGTAATTTATAATGCATCTATAGGTGAAATAGCTCTTTGTCCATGTCATTAGTAATCTTCAGTAAAATAGTGTTTTATCATATATTCCAGAGCTATGAAATGCACTACATTGACAGCTAAATTTTGAATAATGCCATCTATCAGCATTGGTACTAGAACACAAAGAGTAAGTGGCCACACTTGATTGAATCATGTGACCTTACATTTAAGTGAATCTATCATTTAATGACCTGTAGTTGCCACCTAGACTAACCAATTGGCACTTGTGGTGCCGAATAGCATTACTCCTAATTTTTTCTGGAAATACGTCCAGCTAAATGTAGACAATCTGATTTCAAATGTCTTTCTTCAATTTTTATTCCAATTTGGCTAGATTTGCTAATTAAAAAAATCAGTTGCCTTTGATACTTCCATGTCTAATGCTTCTGGATTCTTTTTTACAGGGTGGAATAATTCGACGAGAGTTATTCTACATGTTGAAAGATGAAAAAGATGTGCATTTCTCATTTGGTAATGTTCAAAAAGACGGTATCAAGCAAGCCACAAAGGGCATGCACTCGTCTAAATTCTGCCTCAACATAGCAGGCGATACTCCATCATCAAATCGTCTATTTGATGCGATTGCCAGCCACTGCATCCCTGTCATAATTAGTGACGACATTGAGCTTCCCTACGAAGATGTTCTCGACTATTCTGAATTCTGCATATTCGTCCGTACATCAGATGCTCTCAAAAAGAATTTCCTCATAAACCTTATTAGGAGCATTGGGAAAGAGGAATGGACGAGGAAATGGAAAAGGCTGAAAGAGGTAGAAAACATTTACGAGTTCAGGTATCCATCGAAGGACAATGATGCTGTTCAGATGATATGGCAAGCTGTTTCTAGAAAGGTTCCAGCTATTAAAAGGAAGCTTCATAGGGCTAGGCGGTTTTCTCGTACTATTGTCTCTGGACAAGGAGAGGTTATGTCGGTTAATATCCCAAGAAACTTATGGTGACGACATATAAAGGTTTGTCTTGAAGATGGTGGATGGCCTTTGTGCACGTGCAAGTGTTCGGTGGAGGATGATTATGAGCAAAAAGCGTAGAAAAGTGAAATTGGAATTGGTGTGGGGAGGGGTTCAATTTTAGTTATATTTCCATCACAGTAGAAATAGTCAATCAATTTTGTTCTTTCATTTATCTGTTGAGTTTTATGTTGGCTGTGTAGATTTTGTTGCACTTTTTAGAGTGAAGGCAAGAAGCCAGCTTTAAAATTCTGCCTTATTGAGTACTTGAATTAATGGAAGATTCAATAGATGAACATTGTATGTACATTTTTAGGAGGATTTTAGTACTCATTGAATCACTAATTTCTTGAATGTGAAGAGACCAGGCATGTGGCAATTTTAATCGGACACTTTATTTGCTCGACTTGCTAATAATCACCATCTTTGCATTGCTTAGATCTGCACAGTGGGGTTTTCTTGTTATTGTTAAATAAAAAAATAGAACTAAATTTATGAAGAAAATCATTAAAGATTTTCGTATTTTTCTAATGCAAATACTAGGCTTAAGACCAAAGAAACAACAAAAACAATTGGCAAATTACGTAAATAAATATTAAGAATTCAGAAGTAGGTTTCCGTTCAACCAAAGATTTTTCAACGAAATGTAGCGAAAGCATAGAACCTTTCACAGCCACTGATTACTCCAGAACTACTAGCAGATTACAAAATCATATCCTTTTTATTCATCCACTTTCAGCCAAAAGTCTCAATGAGGAAACCTTTGTAGATGCTCATAAACTTGGCCACAAACGCTGCAAAATTGATCAAGAAATGAAAAAAGAAAAAAAAGATAATATTCAGGTAGCAGTAATTAAATTGCAAGCTTCTAAAATTCTGAAGTTGCATGGCATAAGATATAAAGATGTATAGCATCATTCTGATCGGTGCATGACTTCAGTAACAGAACATAAGATTGGTGAATTGAGAAAAAATATGAAGTTTTTCGGCACTGTGATGTTCAGTTCATATGAATCACTCTGAACCAAAAATTCAAGGTGGGACGCGCTTAGCGCACATCCTATCATTTAAAGCAACATAAGATTCTTATAGGTAAAGATGGCCTTACAAAAACTCACTTCACAAGCAGGCCCAGCCATTAGCGGAACTGGGGTGGGGCATGGTGGGTCACCTGCACCACCAGGTTTTTTTTTTTTTTTTATGAAGATGGTTTTAGTTATTTTTTACTCAAAACATTTTTCTTCATTTTAGATATTTTACTTCATGGTGTTTACTTTCTCTTTAATTAGAAAGAAGCCACAAATTACGTAGTAATGGATTCAAAAGGTATAACAGTCTCCAATAAACGAAATATCTTAATTCATCCATTATTTAGCCCATGTTTGATCCACATTATTTTTTTCATTCTCATTCTTCTACTCATTTTCAATCACATTCTTCAATAAAATAATAATTTTCATCACATCAATAATTTTTCCTACTTTTTCAACCACACATTCTCCATCAATCTACTATTCCAGAATACATTCTTTCAAAATAATATGGCTCAAACACACCCTTAATTTTTACTTTTCGTTTTCCTTTCCTTTGTTATTAAAAATTTATTTATCAATCCCAATTTTTAACAAATTAAATTAGATGATTTTACACGTAATCTTTCTGACTTGCTCTTACATAATTAAGGTCAAAAGGATTATAAAAAAAAAAATCAATCATTCATAAGAATTCATCGAAAAGTTAAGAATTAGTAATTTTTTTTAACAATTCCTCTAATTTTTAAGAAACTGTCCTTACGACACATAGCACCTTGAATTTAAAGATTGTACGTGAAGAAATGGTATCATAACGAGTTTTTTGAGTTAATTATCTCTTCAATATTAATTTTTTTAGGGTATTGTGTATTGTTGACATTTAATAAACTCATTACAAAGTTAAAATTATTATATATTATACTTAATTCATTTAAATTATATTTTCAAAACACCCCCATCAAGTTCAAGTCTAATTTAATTTTCGTCATAATTTGACTCGTACATAATTTTATTATGAATGGCACCAAAATTTGATCTCAAGATCTTTGTTTACTTTAATATTATATTTAACTATATTATCTAAATACTTAAATACTGAAAAAGAAATAAATTTATTTATTTATATTCTTTGTTTAACCAGAGTTATTTTAATAATGAATTTAAAAAATTTGATAGAAAGATATATAAATAAATAAATAATGTTAGATGAACACTCCAAGTTTACATCCTTATTGACATTTGATGTGACATTTGATGTGATTGGAAAAAAAATTATTTATTTTTTTAAATTGTTTAATGGTGTTTTGTCACGTAACACAATGTAAAAAATGACGTAGAAAATAATGTACATGTAGCATGATTGTATAAATAAATAATTCAATCATGACAATATAAAGTCTAAACATCCGGTACAATAATTACCTACTTTTAGATCCTTGAACCTGATTTAATTTCTTATGAACTACCAAATTTTATTAACTAAAATTTCATTTTTTTCAAACAAATATTTTTTCAATGTAGGTTATTTAAAGTTGGCATAAGGCCCCCAAAATATTAGGGCCTGTTCACTAGGTTCCTCAGAAATGAAGGGATGGCGATGCTTTGGTAAATACTGGAAAAAAAANAAACTAGTTAAAGAAAAAAATAGGAACAATGATGCTTTTAAAGAAGCGACAAAGCTTCTCAAAATATACGGAAAATGTGGAAAATATGCTACACACGTGATTGAGTATAATTAGAACGAATTATTTCATCACTCGTTCTATTAAAACTGCAGAGAATTTTTTGACATACCTTCAAGGTGAAATATTGCTTTCTGTCCAAGTCGTAACCTATGTTCCTGGGTAATAAGCAAGAAAGTTTGAGACAGAAAAGATAATTCATTTCTCCAGAATACTACATCTAATTCTATCAGTAAGTACAGAAGTTTCAGAGAAAGTGATAAGAAGACGAGCATCATTATCTTATAGGAATCAGATACTATATGTAATTGTCATCCAAGGAAAAGCCTAGTTATTCAAGACTTCAACTATCTTCTAACAATATAAGCAGTGCTCTATACTCAAACTTCATGTGTTCTCCTAAATTGTTTGGTACAGTCGTGTGTACAGGAACCCTAAAATGGTCTTTTGCAAGGGTAAACTCTTATCTGCGGTCACTAACTTCAGCAAAATCTAAGTTCATTGACCTAATTGAGACAAATTAAACCCTGCCTATGCTCAGATGCGTCAATCCGCCTATAGGTATCCTTTTCCTGGAAACTGAAAACTTTTAATAGAAATTTCATTGGAAGTTCAGTGTCAGCTGATGAAATTTAGCCCTTTTGCAAAGAAATACCACCAGGACAATGATTAGTATCAATTCATTGGAGTGCAAGATTTTTTGAGAAGTAATATATGCAGAAATAAATTTGATGCATAACACCCATCTACAATTAATAAGAACTAAACATTGCAAAACGTCACAAGAAATGTCTAAAAGCATTTAGGTGACTCACAAGATGTTAAAAGTTTTATGATAAAACATAAAAGAGTAATGAGATTGCCAAGCCTGGGTCATATATACACAATAGACAGTTTTAAGTAGATACAGAATTGAGAAGGCAAAAGAGAACAGAGAAAAACACATAGTTAATTCTCTGGAACATTGCTTCAAGTACGAATAGCATTTGGATTAGAACTTACATAATATGTAGCCCAATGAGAAATCTCATGTTTCAGTTCCGAATCCAATTTCTTCAACAGTTCATAAAGCAATCTCTAAAATGAAAGGAAAAATTATTCCTCAGTACTTTTTGAAACCAATTTTAGATTTTCCTTCTACCCCTATAGAAATTGAATGGGAAAGGGAGGAGTGTTCACAGTATAAGTTAACCTTTAAAATGATGTCTGGAGGAATACAATTGACAAGTAGCTCATATAACTTTCCTCGGACTTCAAACAGCCTAGACCGGAAAAAGACAGTTTCATGAAAATTATTCCAGCAACATAATAAATAAAATAAATAAGCAAGATAGAGCATAGCTTTATATCATAAATTTTTTAGCCTGGGGATGGATTGTCTTGATATAATATGTATATGCTCATTGTGTTCTTTAGTATTTCTTAAACTTCTCCTTAGTTTTTCATGATCATTTGCACCAAGAGTATAGCTATACAAATGTATTAATACCGTAACCATGCATAAAAGGTGCCAAGGTTCCAATGTCGTTATACCAAAACATGACATTGCTAGCATTAAGTATTCTCCTGAAACAATTATTTCTTAGACTTTCTCGCTATCTTAACCTTTAGAATGACCTTCTTTCACCATAAATAATAACAACAGTAAATAGATTTCTATGCTTTTAACAAAGCATCTATCTTACTTTTTCAACTGAAATTTTGGACTGCTATAACACCCCAAAAGTTCCTTCATGGTTATTAATTTTTAAATTAATACTTTAGTATAAGATGATGAATGTCAAGGGACCAAATCGATTGGGGATTCTGTCTCCCCTGATTTCACGAATTAGAAATGGAATGATTGTATCTTCCATATATCGTCTATGCATTTACGTATATACCATATATGTGTGTGAATACATATGTGAATCCGCATGCCTATATATACATATACGTATATAGATTCATATATAGATGTGTATATATGTACCTGCCTAGGAATCCGGATATTTGTCTAACATATAGTTTTATATATATGCGTATATAGAGAAAGATATGTGTACCTGCTTAGGAATCCGTGTATATAAATAGGTGTATATATACACACACACAGAATATATTTAGTATAGCATATTACCCCATTTAGTGCACAATCATAGGGGTACCATGATGACACTTTCCCTTTCATGGGTAACTCTAAGTGCACTTACCTAAACTTGCACTAACCTAAACTTACCCATTCCCACTTTTACTATAAAATACAAAAATTACATGCACACATGTAATACCCCGAACTTCACTTTACACACCTAGCCAATATGATTCATGCATTACTTGTGTAAAGTGAAGTTCAAGGAATTACAACACACCTCGTATAAAAGATAAAAAGAAAAAGAAAGAAGTAATTCACTCTCTAGTATTGGTAAAGGACGCTTTTGGCAAACCCTACATTGTTAGAACACTTTTCCTTAATAATTAATTAAAGATAAAATACATACTTTTGTGTTCCACTAAATTTTGAATCGTATTTTGAATAAAGATATATGCATGTTGATCCTAATAAGTTCTACGTTATGATGGACCGAGTTTAGTAACGCTAAACATGGTATCGCAGTCGCCATAGGTTCCACCTCGATTCCATGTCCCACTTACGATAAGTTGTTTTAAGTTATTTATTCTTGCATGTATTCAAGATTTTTGTGGCACGTGTTTACTAAGAGTCATGTCTCACACCTCTTTATTGATATTTATTAAAGGTAATTAAAAGCTTGTTCGAGGCGATCGTAGGCAGAACAAAAGGGTAAGAGAACAAAAGCCCTCCTAAAGCGAAGAGTACATATAATACACTAACTTGGACATCGTAAATAAATGTGTTTTAAAGAAAATATGGGGACGGAGTATATTCCAAGTAAACATTATTGTAGACCAAACTTTACATTATATACCGTCGCTCTTCTTCAAGTTTTTCACAACATTTCTCATATTCTATGGAAAACAAAATAAAAGAAAAAGAAGATAATATGAAGTATCATAATTTCTAAAAGCAAAAATATCATGCACTAAGATGTTGCCTAACCTTTTAGGGCTCTGCTCCTTGAGAATGCTTGACGCGATCTCTGAAACATATTCCTCCCAGTCCATTGGCAATATTGCTTGATTGTTTGTAAAAGGGTACCTAAAACCAAAATGTATGGGGTGAGAACAATTATGGCAAGCCATGCAAAATAAATTGAACAGAATCAATGGATGTACAGAAGCAGTTGAAAGCTGAAGCCAGAATATGTAAAAAAACCCAACTGTTGAACACGACAAGTCTCAAATGACAATATTGCCCTTCTCAGGCTCCTATTTGATTGATGTGCTAAACGAGAGGCAAATCCAGAAGGGAGTTGCAATCCTTCTTTCTTGCCAATAAATTCCAACACATTAACAATCTGACATGTGAATCAAATTCATTAAACAAGTACTAGACAAGTATAAATCATATCATGTCATGCTAAGAACGCATAATTGAAGTTCATAAACAGCACATGGGATTTGACATTTTAAGAATCAGGGAACAGAAAACTAATTTAACACACGAGTCTGGTTAGTTTATTAGTGGCCCTTCTGTAATTGTCAAAACAAGCAAATTTTTTTATTTATGAGTAAAAACAATTTATAAGCTCAAACAAACATGTCAAAAAAAATTATCGTTCGCTTAGGTATAAGGTCGACGAAACATGCAGAAGACCCAACCAAACACTCCGGTTTCAAAGCACAATACTCCATCCACGACATTGATGATGCACTGTTCTTAAATTTATCTAAGCTTCTTAGGGACTTGTCCAGTATAACATATGGAAACTTAGGAAGATTTTCTTTCATGAGGAAAGGCATACAGAAAAACATCGCTGACCTCTACTTCAGTAGGTGCATTTATTCGCAAATTTAGGAAACGAGAGCGGACACGAAGACAGTGGAAACTCCTTGACATGCAGCAAAGAATCAGACGACAAGATGTACTATATTTCTCCATTGTTCTTCGAAGAGAGTGCTGAGCTTCTCTCGAGAGTTTGTCAACCTCATTGAGAACTAAGACTGAAGAAACGCAACACTAAATGTCAGCATCTTAGAAACACTATGGAACCTATACCAATATAGCACAATACAGAGTAATCTTCGAAATTATACATCCTTACCCAAAAGTGTTTTCCAATAAGATAAGATAATTGTAGCTTTATTAATTAACTAAGACTGAAGAAACGCAACACTAAATGTCAGCATCTTAATGCAACTTATACCAATATAGTACAATACAGAGTAATCTTCAAAATTATGCATCCTTACCCGAAAGTGTTTTTTCAATAAGGTTAGATAATTGCAACTTTATTAAATTTTGTCCAAACATTGACCGTCACTACAGGAGTTCACCACTAGAAGTACCTTTGATGCATGTTTGGTAGGGAGGATTCTTCAGTAATTTTGTTATACTGTCCCTTTGCTTTGAATATTGTCCACCAAACATGCACCTGAAGTTGAAGTATTACTATTATATTAGTCAAAAAAAAAAAAGATAAGGGATAAGTCAA
>CAIGRP010016488.1:0-34744 GCA_903798385.1 Fraxinus cuspidata
TAAACATGATGGATATTTGTTTCGGAAAAATAAGTTGTGTATTCCTAATTGTTCAATGCCTGAGATATTAGTGAGAGAAGCACATAGTGGTGGATTGATGGAACATTTTGGGATTAAAAAGACTTTAGAGATGTTGGGGGAGCATTTTTATTGGCCTAAGATGAAAAGTGATGTTGAGAAAGTATGTAGTTGATGCATAACTTGTAAGCAGGCTAAATCTAAGGTTTTACCTCAAGGTTCGTACACACAGTTTCCTACGCCTAGTAAACCATAGGTTGATATTTCGATGGATTTTGTTTTGGGTTTACCTAGGTCTAAAAAGAGACGAGACTCGATATTTGTGGTGGTAGATAGGTTTAGTAAGATGGCACATTTCATAGCATGTCATAAGATCGATGATGCCACTAACATTGCTGAGTTATTCTTTAAGGAGATAGTGCGTTTACATGGGTACCTAAGAGCATAGTATTTGATCGGGATGTGAAATTTTTGAGTCATTTTTGGCGGGTTTTGTGCGGTAAGTTAGGCACTAAACTTATGTTTTCAACAACTTGTCATCCACAGACCGATGGTTAGACCGAGGTAGTGAATAGGATCATGACACAATTCTTGCTCATTGTAGTCAATAAGAATTTGAAGAGTTGGGAGGAGTATCTACCTTTTATAGAGTTTGCATATTATAGGGTCACGCATTCTACTACTTCGTTTTCACCATTTGAAGTTGTTTATGATTTTAATCTACTGACACCTTTGGATATAATACATTTGCATGTGAATGAATGATGTAGTTTAGATGGTAAAAGAAAGGCCGAGTTGGTGAAGTCACTCTATGAAAAGGTAAGGGCGCAAATTGAGAGTAAAAATAAATATTTCGTGTCATAAGCAAACAAGGGCCGGAGAAGTGTGACATTCGAACCGAAAGTTTGGGTACATTTTAGAAAGGAACACTTTCCAGAGCAAAGAAAATCAAAATTGCAACCACGAGGGGATGGTCCATTTCAAATTTTGGAGAAAGTCAATGACAATGCATACAAATTGGACCTTCCAAGTGAGTATAATGTGTCTGACCTTTCCCTTTTTGATGCAGGTGCAGATTCGAGGTCGAATCCTTTTGAAGAGAGAGGGGATGATATAATCCAGGAGTCCGCCCGAAAAAGTCGAGCCCAAGACGAGACTCGTTGATTATTGAAGGAAGAACAATTACGCGATCGAGGGAAAAATGGGTAAATCAAGCAAAGAGATTACTTGTGAAAGCAACGATGGACGATGTCATGATCTACTGGGAAAAAGAGGCAAGTTTCATGTTGGGGTCGAAGTCATAATCGGATTGGATGAACTCGATTCAAGCACAGAAGAGGAAGTCTTGTCGGACAACTATATGACCGCATAGTTGTAATTAGCATGCGGTCGCATGCCTATTTACCGTTAGTAGAAGGGAAGCTTATGGGACTTCTATGAGACCGCATAGATTTGTACTATGCGGCCGTATAGAGCAAAATCTGTGCAGAATATTTCTTTTTTCGAATTTTTCTTATCTCACTAGGATTCTAATTTATTGCAATCTTTTGTTATTTTAGTAAGTTAATTCCGGTACAATTGTGGTTTTAGGCTTGTCCTATAAATATTTGGTTATTATTCATTGTAAGGACCTTTTGACAAACATTATTGAGAATTATTTGAGAGGCTATTTTGCTTTCAAATCTGGTTTTTCTTAAAATTTTGCGAACTTATCAAGTTAATCTTGTGGCGTTCAATATCGAGTGTGGATCACGCGTTGTGTAATAAAGAGGTCGTTCAAATTCTGTTTTGTTTGGTCGTTTGGTTCATTATTCTTGGTTCAAACTTTAAACCGAATTATTATTTGGGCTTTCTTGGGATCGTCAATCTTTTGCGCGGTTGCGTAGTGATCGTTGCTACGTGGTTCTCATCACCAACATATAAGGACTTGAACTAGTTCTTTTAACAATGTTGACATTTTAAGATAAGACTTAAATCTATGTTTTCAGCACCCATTAAATTTCAATGAACAATTCAATCCGATTAATACTCAAACGAGTTCACAATTTTAATGTTGATCTAATCAAACAAGTCATCATCTTATAGGAGCATGTTAATAGATAAAATCTCACATGGTTGGATACCGAAATTTAGAAAACATATAAGGAGTTTATACTAATCTTTTATCAAGGTTGGCCTTTTTAGATTGGAATTACAATCTTAATAAATAAAAAACATGTCACCTGAAATATTGGAATACAGATGGAACTAATTGAAGACTAATTTTATACTTTGACCATTTATTTATTAAATATCAATGTCACGTCGACTAAGAATCCGTCTATTTAAATACCACTTAAATTACAATTTTTTTTTCCTGTTTTATTTATAATTTCCTTTTTGATATCTTGCCTCGAGAGTATTCCAATCTATACATGGTCACTAAATTTGAGTGCTTTAAATTGAATCTTTATACCTTTTATACCTAGTCGTGGCCCAATTTGTTGCTAACTTGCCTGCTAGCATCCAATATTAACCTTAAAAGAAGTGAGGGGCAAGAACTATAAAGCGATTAAAAGATGCACTGAGGAATATTGGACAAAAATATTTAATACTTTTGCAATCATTGACTAACACAGTGGTTTATTGCACGGAAAATTCAGTTGACTGATTTGATTGCTTTAGGGGCCATCTGACCATATGATTAAAGGTGTTCAAGTTCTTCATTGTGAAAGAGAGAATCTCTCAATTTTTTCTCATGCAATTTAGAACTTTGAATTCTATGATGTGAAATATTATTTAAATTGTTTGTCGAGTAGTGATGTTTTTAGTCGAAGATCACTTAAACAGTGGATGGCTTGGCAATAAAATGACACTTACCTGTCTAATAATGATAGATAAGTAAGCAAATTAAAACCCTTAGAGGGAACTTACCATTGGGTCGAGATCCATCTCATAATATTAACTTAAGTAGCACAATTCCCTTGGACTATCTCCATATTGTCTTCTTCCATCATATATATATATAGTCTCTTCCATAGAGCATGATTGATTTAACATACCAAATAGGGCACGATAACTAAATGATGAAGGTGTAGTATTTTCTTCTTTGATGTGGTTGTGAAAATGGTTCTCTTTAGATCTCTTATATTTGTTAAAGATAAAAATAATGAACTAAGGTGATTTACTATAGTATAATCAGAGTAGATGTCACATCATATAATCTCTAATTGTCATTTGTATACAAAAATTGTATAAAAGAAAAATAAAATCACAAAGGGCACCATATCAAACTTTTCATTTTTCACTTATTTATAAAAGTTATGAACAACAGAAAAAAAAATATTCTGAAAATAAGTTGAAGACAAAATTTTGAATATAAATTTCTTAAAACTTTAATATGGCTGGATAGTACAACAAATCATTCATTCATGTTGGACCCCAGTTGAGATGACAATATGCTAGGTAATTTGGACTTTGTATCAAAAAATTACATGACGGAAATAAAAGGCTGCTCAAAGGAAGACAAGAATCTCCTTTAAAAGCTAAATAATGGAGCTTAGTAGGTGACAGTAAAGAATGTGTGGTATCTTTTTGACCACTAATCTCTCTACTTGAGCATGCTCCACATTAGGTCAATGAAAGGAACTCAAAAGATTTTATCTCAAAAAGCTTGGGAATCCTATGTCTCGCAAAATTTTCTAATAACGTTAAAATAATCAACCATATAATTGGAGGGGTCGGATTTTAAGATTCGGTCGCTCCGAAGTTTTACGCACTATAAAATACGGTTTTTAATAAACTATTAACTAGATTTCACGATAAGTGCAAATTATGGAAGAAAAAATATTTATTAAATTTTATGATCGTCCTTATCCAATTTTGTCCAATATAAACATTAAACATCTTGTAATAAAGTAGTCTATATATCTATTTATTAGACTTGATTCAAATACAGTAAATATTTGAGGAATTAACAACATAAAGCAATATGGAGCTATGTTCTTGTCCAATCTCAAAACTAAGCAATATCGTATTGATATGTCGGCGACACTTTTGGATACATTCTAATAGACTGAGATGAAGTTAGGAACTTTGTGAACTTTGGGTACAATGATAAATTTTAGAATCTCCTTTAGGTAACAAATTCAAATGTGAAAAATACACAATGAATTTATAATAGTGTATGGTGACGGGGAGTTATGACTAGCAAATGAAGGGTAGATGTTTTAACTTTTAAATTGTACTCTTTGCACCCAGATGGAACAAGTGTATTCTATTTTTTCTTCACATTTAGTTGGATGAACTCCTAAGTAAGACCTTCATTTTTTTTTAAATAAAATCATGCTACATTTAGTGGTAAAAAATTGACATAAATCTAACTAGGGTTATAGGGTTCACTACTAGCTAGAAAATGTGCCAACAGCAGCAACAAAGAAATTTCGTTACTAATTAGCGATATGCCTTCCGTAGTGTATTTCTGTCACTATTGGCACACTGTCTAGTAGGATTGGCTCCAACTACGGCTCCAAAGATGCAAAAAAGATGTAAACACAAAAGGAGAAGTCTAGTTTCATTAAAATTCGTGCCATATATTCAAGATTATCTGAATCTGATTCCCTTCTGGTAACTTTTTTTTGTGCAGATATGATTATGAGATGCTGGGCCAGTGATTTTGTATATGTTAATTAATTTGTTGAATGTAAAACAACATACCAAAAATATAACATTTCAATGTTTATTTATTTTTCACACATGACGGAAGCATTGGGCTACCCTGCCCTATCATGTCGTGCCCTGCCCTGGTGAGATGAATGAGTTACAATATCCTTGTAAAACATATGATAGGCAGTCTTTTTAATGGTACTAACGTGATATTATAAACTCTACAGAAGAAATTGTTCCCCTGTAAAAAGGGTTTCAACCTTTTGGAGACTGAACAAGCCATATAAGATCTTTCATGCGAAATAGCCATCTAATAGTACTAGGAGATATGTTTATTTGGATGCATGTATATGGTAAAGGGGAAACGAAATTCAACATGACACGACACAACAAATTTAAACATTATTTTGGAGTCACGCACGTTTATTTGTAGGATGCAACACAATTTCTACATATGATGACATCATTAGCTTACTTTTCGATAATATAAGCCATAAGCCTAGCAATTGGTGACCTTGACATGTCATATGGGGATGGACGTACACTCACTACATGAAATTATTCCCCATTCAATCCTCCAACACCCTTGTAGTGGGAAGTGAACTTCGCATTGTCGCGAAACCCTCTCATTGTAAGAATTTTCACAATTGCGATTGTTAGGTTTTTAGTGCTGGCGATTCTGTGGACAAAATGACTAATTTGTAATGTGTTGTAGAAGTCAAAAACTTAGGGTGCAATTTGTACAAATTGAATATGAAGTCTAGGGTTCGAGCATGAAAAGAGGAGAAATACGGCGCCACATTTTCGCTAGCTTCTCGCCCAAATGGAGCTCGAGCGACAAAAGAAGATTGCTTATCTCCCGCCTATCACCGAGCTCTCGCTCGAGCGACAGGTCCGGAAAACCTTAGGGCATGTTCTCTTTACCATTTTCAACCCGTTTTCTGTTTTCGATTTTCCAAAATAGCGAAAACGCGTCCTCTTTCCCATTTTCGAAAACGCATTTTTGAAAACAAGTTAAAAATTTGTAAAGAAAACACAAAACGACAAATTTGTCGTTTTTAGTGTTTTTAGTTATAATCAAGTCAAAATTTTCAAAACTTGTTTTTTGTGTTTTCAAAAATGTCAAAGAGAACACATTTTCAATAATCTCAAAATGGACACTCAAAACACAAAACTCAAAATGAATTCAAAACTCAAAACACAAAACTGAAATACAAAGAGAACAACCCCTTAATTTTCTGTTTTGAAGTATTTTTTATCCTAACACATTCAACATAATTTCCCTCTCCTATAAATACCCAAGTCTATGCATGAATTGTGGTATGATTGTTCATTGTGCTTATTCTCTAAACACATTCATTTTATCCTTTGAAAATCCAAGAGCCTATTCATACATTGATTTCATTTTTTCTTCTTGAGATCATACAACCACATATTTAGGAAAAAACATCAAACTCATTGAATCCAAAACACTACCTATTTCTTATTAGTCATAGGAATGTACTTTTTTAGTTGAACTTCAAAAGCTGTTGGAGGTTGAGAGAGGTTGGACTACCAGAGCAAGAAAAGCACAAGAACGGGGCGTTCTTGAAATTCCACTTGGAAGAGACAATGGCAAAAGATCGGAAGCTGGTGGGTTTAGCTGATCTTGTAGATTACAGGAATTAGATCGGGAAGTTTAGTAGAGTTGGCTAGGCAGCATTTTACTGTAAATCGGTATTGTCTGTAGTGAAGGTAACTGGCTTGGTCCCGAAATTTTTACCCAGTTGGAGTTCCTCCGTCATCATATCAATGTTTATTATTACTTTCCTTATTACGGTATTCAAACATATGATAATTGGATTTGTATGCTTAATCATTTAAAAGCAATTAAAAGTGACTTATTGCTTTTGATTTATTAACTCCGCAATAGGGTCAAAACTAAAAACGGATAAGTAACAACCATTTTGAAGTTGGAAATTTGATTTTTCAAGATCACTCATAAGAGATTTAACATTAACATCTAAAGACTCTTTCTCAACCCTTAATTCATTCAAACATCTAGTCAACTCCTCAAATTTGGATATAAGGCTCTCTTTTTCTAATTCAAGTGCACTAACCTTTTAAGCATGACTTTAATCACCTTCTTAATTTTAAGACTTTCTTCAAATAATTGTTCATAAGCCTCCTGAAGTTCCATATCATACTCAGATCCTGAATCATAAACTGATTGACTTATCTAGACAAAATTTTGGGTCAATGATTGCTATTAGGCTTTAATACCTCTTGAAAAATCGTGTGTCGTACTTGATACCACTTAACAGTTCACGAATTACCAATTTAATAGCTTTTAAGTTATCGAATGGTTGTTACTCATCCATTTTTAATTTTGACCCTACGTGCGGAATTATCATTCAAAAGCAATAAGTCACTTTAAATTATTTCTAGATGATTAAGCATACAAGGATTACCAATTTAACAGTTTTTTAAATTACTAAATGGTTGTTACTTAACCGTTTTTAGTTTTGACCCTATGTGCGGAATTAATCAATCAAAAGCAACAAGTCACTTTTAATTGTTTCTAGATGATTAAGCATACAAGTCCAATTATCAAAAAGGGTGGGGATCACTTCACCATTAACTGTAGAACTAGGTGTAGCTCAACCATTCACAACACTAAGCCAGATACGCTCATCCATGGATTTTAAAAAGACTCTCATCCTAACCTTCCAGTAGGCATAATTACTGCCATCAAAATATGGCGGGATGGACAATGAATTACTCATCTAGATAATATGGGTTAAGGAACGAATTTGGGCACTGATACCAATTGAAAAATTGTGTGTCACACTGGATACCATTTAACGGTTCAAGGATTACCAATTTAATGGCTTTTAAGTTATCGAATGATTGTTACTTATCCATTTTTAATTTTGACCCTACGTTCATAATTAATCAATCAAAAGCAACAAATCATTTTTAATTGTTTCTAAATGATTAAATATACAAGTCCAATTATCCTATATTTGAATACTCTAATAATAAGGAAAGTAATAATAAACATCGATATAATGACGGAGAAACCCCAATTGAGTAAAAACTCCGGGACCAAGCCAATTACCTCCACCATAGATAATACGGGGTGACTTATAGTCTGCTGCTATCTAGCCAACTCCACTAAACTTCTCGATCTATTTCTTGCTAACTCCAAGGTCTGCTCTAAGACCTGTTCCAAGATCTTCTGCAATTGTCTCTTCTCAGCGGAATTTCAAGAACTTGCTCCAAGGCCTTGTGCTCTTCCTGCGCTTACAGTCCAACCTCTCTTAACTTCCTGAAATTTTTGAGATCTAACTGAAAGACTACATTCATATGACCAATAGAAAGTAGGTGTTGTTTCAGATTCAATGGGTTTGATATTTTCCCAAATATGTAGTTGATGATCTCAAGAACAAAAGATGAAATCAATGTATGAATAGGCTCTTGGATCTTCAAAGGATAATATGAATGTAGAGAATAAGCATAATGAACAACCACACCACAATTCGTGCATAGGCTTGGGTATTTATAGGAGAGGGTAATTAGGTTGAATAGGTCAAAAAAATACTTTAAAATAGTAAATTAGGATTTTTTGGATCGACCTGTCGCTCGAGAGAGAAGCCGGCGACAGGCGAGCGATAGCGAGAGCTTGACGACAGACGGGCGATAGGCAATCTGCTTTTACCGCTCGAACGCCAACGGGTGAGAAGCTAGAGAAAATACTGCACCGTGTTTCTCCTCTTTTCATGCTCGAACCCTAGACCTCATAACCCAATTTGTACAAATTTTACCCTAGGTCCTTAACTTTTACAATACGTTACAAATAGGCTTGAGTATTTATATGAGAGGGTAATTAAGTTGAATGAGCAAGAAAAAATACTTCAAAACAGCAAATTAGGTGTTTTCGGATCTACTCGATAGGTCGAGCGAGGGCTCAGCATAATCACATATTCACCATCCCCTCTAGGTGTAATTAGGTCGAACCTCCTAATTTCAATTAGTATTAGAGCCCCATTCCAATTCAGGGCCCATAAATTAATCTAGATGAGTCAGTCACTATCTGTGCCTCCATTTTTTACGGAAGCAATTATGCATACTGAAAGATTCGAATGAGAGTTGTGAATGGTTGAGTTGCACCTAGTTCTACGGTTAATAATGAAGTAATCTATACCCCTGTTGCTAATTGGACTAGAGCGAACTTAGATGAATGTAACTGGAATAGTAAAGTCTTACATGCTCTATTTATAATAATATCCCCGAAAGAATTTAGGCGAGTATCTATGTGTAAGGTAGCTAAAGAGGTTAGGATATTTACAGACCATACATGAGGAAGCTCAGACCGTTAAGAACTCTAAGTTGCAGATGCTGACCACTAGGTTTGAAGATATTAGAATGAAGATAATGAGACCTTGATTAATTCTATACGAATTTAAATGACATAGTAAATTCTAGCTTCAACCTAGGTGAGAGAATCCTGGAGCCTAAGATAATTAGAAATTTTTTTAGATCTCTACTAGAAACGTTTAGACCTAAAGTCACAGCAATAAAGGAGAGTAAGGACTTAAATGCCAATAAGATTGAAGAGTTGGTTGGATTTCTTCAGACTTATGAACTTACATTAGGTAAACTTAAGATTAAGAAGTCAATTGCCTTGAACACCGTTAGAGATGAAGATTCTGACTCTACCCATTCAGATTCTCCTAACGAAGAGGAGTTAGCATACTTTGCTAAAAAAATTCGAAAAATGCTCAGGAATAAAAAGAAACCTAAAGAGAGACAGCGAGGTGATTCCAGTGAGTCTAGAAGGCGATCTCAATCTATGAGATGTCATAACTATCGAGGTTTTGGCCACTTTAGGAGTGAGTGCCCTAACAGTAAGAGAAATTCGAATAAGGCTATGAATACTACTCTCACTGATGATGAGTCTAACTAGGACAATCAAAGTGAGAAATCCACTGGTGAGGAAAGTGGAAAATATATTGCCTTTACTGGTGGAATTAGGAAAAAATCTGATAAGGGGAGTGAAAAGACTGAGAACGTAAGTAGTAGTGAGAATTTAGAAGAAGATTCTGATAGTGAGGACAATTTTGATAGTAGGAGAGATATTCATGATGAGTAGAGCCTTAAAATTCTAACAAAAAATAAAGCCTTAAGTACAAGAGTTACAAAACTTGAGCCGAAAATCGAGAAACGTGTAACGTACTTTCAGGAATCTACCTCAATCCTGAGTGAGTTGAAATCCATAAATGAATCTTTAGATAATCAAGTTAGGAATATCACTAGTGAGTTTGAGAAGACCTCTAGCAGAGCTAATGAGCTGACAATTGAAAAGGAAACCTTAGAAATCCATGTTAAAAATCTTCTAAGCGACCTAGAGCATACCAAGTCTCAAATTCTTACCTTTTCTAGTGGTTCTATAAAGCTAAATAACATTCTAGAAATAGGCAAGCATGCGATAATAAGGGAGATCTAGAATATAATAAAATGATCAAATTACGTCCAAGACCACATTTATCCCTGGTACTGACCAGCTTAAATCTTTGCCTAACCCTAAACCTAATAATAAGATATATGTAGGACAAAGGCCTACTAGACAGCATAGGACCTGCCAAACTAGGAATAGATATCAATGATCTCATAACTTTGGTCCTAGTTTTATCCCAACATGTTTTCATTGCAGTGAGTTGAACACATAAGGCCTAGGTGTTGTTATTTCTTGAACAAAAATAGAAACCAGAACTTAAATAGAAATAAGAATTAGGAGTTTGTTGGTCAAATTGACTTTCTTACTAATCAGGTGAGTCAATTGACCAAGATAATGACTCAGATGATTGGTTTCGTCACTAGGCAAGTTTGGGTGAAGAAAAGTGATCTGAATAAGAGCATTTGCATACCTAACTGATTAGGTATTTTTGGTGCATGCTCGTACTTTACCATCGTGTGACATTAATTTATGCATGCATCATATTTCTTTATTTATTTTTTGGGTAGAAAACTTATGCATATTTTTTATTTTTATTTTTTGTGTGTTTGACATTTTTTTTTTTGTAGGAAATTGTTTTTACAGCATAATATATAATATACTTGAATTTGTTTGTTGTGATCAAGCATATGTTTTATCGATGAGCTGTAAGATAGTTTTCATTGCTGGCTTAAGTTATTATGGGTACTTAGTATATGTGTCTTCGTGTACCATCTGAACTACATACACTATGATTTTGTTAGTATGATTCAACCGCGTTGTGAGATTTGTGATGACAATCACATATTATTAAGGTGACTTTGAACATAAATTGACCTTATTTATTAGACATAAACTCAAATTTGTCCCTGGTAATAAAAAGATCAATATCTTATATTCTTCTTCGAAGCCTATTTGATTCGAACAATGAAGCATGCATGGTTTCTCATAACTTGGTGCCTATGGTCAACTGACTTGGGTTAACCGGCTTAGAACTCGCTACATTGATTATTTTAGTCGCTTAATGGAGAAGAGTCTGCACTTAAGATGTGAAAAATAATAATGAGCTTAAAATATTGAAAGATGTGAAAATAAAATATAATCAAAGTTTGGGGGAGAAAAGAAAATATCTATACAAAATGAACTTTTCTTTATATGTTCTAATGTGTTTTAAATGGTTTGACTAAACATCACTTACAAATTATTAGTGACACTTTACACATATGGGTCACTTAATTACTCCATGTTAACTTGAACTAAGTATGTGGGAAGGTTTACTGTACATTGATTATATTTGTGCATGCTAATAACTGCATTTTTGAGTTATTACATGTCAATGTTAAAAGTTTTTAATTATCGGTCATTTATCATTTGTGACAAAAAAACGAGAGAGTAGAGTAATAAAAGTTTTGAATGGAAGAATTAAAATTCTTGAGGTGAAGTAAATTGATAGGGGGAGATTTATTAATTGCATTGCATTCCATACTACATCTATCTAGTTGTTTGAGTTTTTGATGTTTTATGAGGCTAATATTTTCGTTGGTGTTTGGATTAACGTTATTGTTACGTCTCAATATAGCTAGTGTTGGTATCATGTGTTTAATAATTTTATTATTTCCTTATCATGTGCTTTTACACTTAGTATTTGAATTGTGGATTTCAGGAAATAGGTTTAACAAGGAATGCAAGAGACATCAATTTGATGAAACTTGGGTAGTTTAGATTTTGTTTTTAGTTTTCCTTCACTTATTGTATAGTTTTGTCACAGAATGCAAATGTAAAGTTTGTTAGGTTTGCGATTTTGTAGACAAAATGATTAATTTGTAATGTGTTGTAAAAGTCAAGAACCTAGGGTGCAATTTGTACAAATTAGGTAATGAGGTCTAGAGTTCGAACATGAAAAGATGAGAAACACGACGCCGCATTTTCGCTAGTTTCTCGTCCAGTTGGCGCTCGAGCGATAGTTCGTCGCTCGCCTGTTAACAGCATCTCGCTCGAGGGACAAGTCGATCTGGAAAATCCTAATTTGCTGTTTTGACATATTTTTTTCGGCTCATTCAACCTAATTAGCATCTCCTATAAATACCCAAGTCTATGTACGAATTATGGTGTGGTTGTTCATTGTGCTTATTCTCTAAACAAATTCATATTATCCTTTGAAAATCCAAGAGCCTATCCATACATTAATTCCATTTTTTTCTTCTTGAGATCATACAACCACGTATTTGGGAAAAACATCAAACTCATTGAATCCGAAACACCACTACTTTCTATAGGTCATAGGAAAGTACCTTTTTAGTTGAGCTTCAGGGTTACGGAGGTTGAGAGAGGTTGGACTATAAGAGCAGGGAAAGCACAAGAACGGAGCGTTCTTGTAATTCCACTTGAAAGAGACAATTGTAGAAAATCGAGAGCTAGTGTGTTCAGCTGATCTTGGAGCTTACATGAACTAGATCAGGAAGTCTAGTGGAGTTGGCAAGGCCAGCATCTTACTGTAAATCCGTATTATCTGTAGTGGAAGTAACGGCTTGGCCTAGAATTTTTACCCAGTTGTGGTTTCTCCGTCATTATAGCAGTGCTTATTATTGCTTTTCTTATTATTGCAGTATTCAAAAATAGGATAATTGGACTTGTATGTTTAATCATCTAGAAACAATTAAAAATGACTTGTTGCTTTTGATTGATTAATTCCGCACATAGGGTCAAAACTAAAATAACAACCATTCAGTAACTTAAATTTTCGAATAATACACCATGGTATCTTTAAAAAAAAAATTCTTAATAAATTAATATTCAAACAAAAAAAATTAACAATTCTCGAATCAATTTCGTCACAATCAAATTTCTTGATTGAAAATTGATTCTTAATTGATGCTTCCCCACTTCGTATTCTGATGGAAGAATTTCAATTGATTGTTGGTGGAAACTGATGAAATCAAAAGAATAGTGGACAACCAGCGATACATAGGTTAAAATTTAGGTTGCGAATTTTTTAGTATAATAATCAAAATCCACAATTAAATAATTTTAAGTTAGATTCCATAATTAATTTAATTTTTGGTTCGAGTCCTTAATTAGATTTTCTAGCTAAAGTTTCTGAATATTGTGAGCCAAAGCTTTTATAAAGTTTCCGTTAAGTTTCTCAGTTTTTCTTTTGAAAAAATGAGTTTCTGAAACGATTTCGAGAGTTTTCAAGAGTTTTGAATGTTCGAAGCGGAAATACGAGCACTCTAGAAGTTTCCGTGCATCCTTATAAATCGAGTTAATTAAAAAAAAAATCATGCTATGAATCTCTCAACATATATCGAAATAATCAAATTGAAACAACCCCAAATACAAAGGGTATATATCTAATTAATATTAATGAGAAAGTTCACAAAATTAAATACTGAGCTCTGCTTAATTCATCAAAAACTCACTTAAAATATGAAATCGAAACGAAAAAAGAACATGGGTAATTAATTAAAAGAAGTAACAGGGAAAAATTAAATAAGAGAGCAACATTTTGGCTTCATATCATTTGAATCCTTGTATCTTGATTAATTGTCTCTTAGTATGAACGCTTGCTACTTGACTCCCTTGGTGCATTGCAACTAAAGCATTCCATCCTGCTAGCAAAGTTGTGTTCGTTGCATCCTGGCCTGTTTAATCGCAATTTTATATTAAAAAAGCACAGCTTAAAAGTTTAATCCATTAAAAGATACTGAAATTTTTGTGTATTTTATATCTCAGCATATATAACACGACAAAAGTTCTTAGGTTAATTAATACTTTTACTTTCATGTTAGTTTTCAATAAATAAATTGACAGGGTCCGTCCAAAATCTCCATTATCACGTGTTTGACTTAGCTTCAGATATTTACTTGGGAGAAGTAAATACTTTTTCGAAAGTTATAAGTTACTTATTTTTAAATTAATTGATTTAATTGTGAAGTTGATCGGTTCGAGTGTGTATGGAATTTACCTGGTGCAAATCCAGTCACCAGATTTCCATCCAGACCGGCCGCCACCGCCACCGCTGCCGCTGCCGCTGCTGCCAAACCCATACCCTCTAGGCCGTGACGTCTCAGCCTCAAAGTCACCTCCACCAGAGGAGTCATGATCCTTAAGTGCTCCGCACTTGAAGCAGCTGGAGCGACTGGCGAAGTTGTGTGCTCCACAGTTCCCCATTGCGCAGTACCAGTCACCAGGCCTTACGTCGGGTCCGGTAAACCCGAATGAAGAACTGCCGCCTCTTCCTCCAAAACTAAGGCCATAATCACCGGGTCTTGGCTCACTACATCGTTGGCAGGAGTCCCTTCTCTGGAAGTTTAGGTGTTGGCATGATCTGCAGTTCCAATCTCCAGGCCTGCTCATTGTTCCTGATTCCTGAAAATATCTTAAACGGTTAAGCCCTATTCCAGACTCCTAGAACAATAATGAACAAAATAAAAATTAGAAATGCACAAATTTAAATGGTGGAGTTATGCCACTTGCTCATGTAGGTTTTTACTAAAATCAAGAAGGAGGTGTTTTTGACGGAAATGTGACACCTCAATCTTTCTCTCTCGTACACTGAGGAGAAACAGTTATCTCCAAGCAATACATGTATCCAATATTCTGAACATGCTTCTCACTTAGGTGATTCTTGTTGAACCATACAATGTATTAAACAGTTTGAAAGATACAAATCTTGAAACATGTACAATTATCACAAATGAGACACCATTTTGAGGTGCTGCTCATCTCTAAACTAATGATATTTATTGTCACTGGTAGTCTAATTGTCAACCAAGCCCACGTTCGACGATCATTATTGGGTAAAATTGAGTTTTAAATAGTAATTTTTTGGAGAATGTGTGGTTAAAAGTAGGGAAAATTTTTGGATTTACATGCAAAATATTTCATCGTGTGAATGTGTGGTTGAAAATGAGTAAGTAGAAAAAAAATAAAATTCCGAAATAACAGTTGTCAAATAGGGGCTAAGTATTCTTAAATAATTGAACATCTTAAATGAAGATATATGAGTCATATTTAATATGCTAAATTAATTAATTAGCACTTAAACTAGTATCAAGCACGAGTGAAGCTAAATAGCATTATTCGTAAACTAATTATCTAGGGGTTTTGATAATGGCTATGATTCAGCTAAGAAATTGGTGCGTGGCGCGTGTGCGTACAACATATGAATTGGATCAATTTCAGAGAGGTATAAGAGATCCTCATATGCTGACATGTGCAAATGGACGAGTGTAATGCATACTAATAGCATACAATTTATTTCTTTGCATGGCTAGAAACGAATTTCACTCACAGAACGTCGATGAAAACTAACCTTAAAAATGCAAAGAAAATCAGTGAGTTTGAACTGATGTAGCTGTTGAAGAGTAAGAGGATTTTCAAAGGAAAACTTGTGAATTTTGTTAAAGACTGGCACGGTTTATATACAAGTTAAAAGGTGTTGATTATCGAGGCAGGTTGTAAGGCTGAGGAGGTTCTTTTTCATATTCTTCACTTGCCTTCTCGGAATCAGTCAAAATTAATATAAAGAAAAGGAGAATATATTTAAAATAAGATTTCATAGAAAACATTGTGGAGTTCGATAAAGCACGAGTTGTAACTGCTTATTGGATTCACGCAGACAAATCGACAAATTCTAGTCCGACATTTCAATAGTGACCACTTTTTATGTGATTTGTCTCTAAATTCACAGTTTAAACATTTAAACACGGTAAGTTTTTAATTAATGTGATATAAAGATTTTGAATTAAAGTCTTACTAATACCGATTCAATGCGTAGAAAATGAATATGGTTTATATAGAGATGCGATGAAGATGATATTTTAATGTGTATATGTCACATGTTAGATATCACTTCATTTTAAAGTTTATTTTAAACAAAATTATGACCTACAACTAGTCCAATCAATTGTGTATTTGTCAATTACACAACAAATCACTGAATTAACGAATTATTGAAATTACTTTATATTTTCATCAACCAATTCATCCATTTTAGAAAAGAAGGTGCTCAAAGAGATTTACCGAATTTACGTTTAAAAGGCCTCCGTTCGTAAAAGTCTCAATTACTATTAATTCAAGAAAAAGCGTAGGATCATTTTGATAACATAAACCACTAATGACACAAAGATTCAACTCTGAGCATGTTTAATATATATAAATTACACCCGCAATGTATATATGTCTCTAGCAATTGTTAAGAATCAAGCCAAATAATTAAAACGAAAATAATATGAAGAATATGAAAATAATGGCTCACAAAGAAAACAAAATTTAAGTGAAAATCCATATTTGGAAAAACAACTGGTAAAGACGAAGAATTTACTATAATCAATAATAAATAGTTACAAATAATCTCTTTGGACTAATAATAATTGGACAATTAGTCAATTCCAATATGTATTGTACACCACATATTTATAATTAAAGAATCCCTAACACATTAGGAAAATTAAAACAAGAAGAGTTTAATATAAGGTGAAGTCCAAATACAATGAATAAAACCAACAATAGAGAATCGATCGGGAAGAAATATGAGTCAAATTCATCTTGGACTCCTGCAAGACATCTTCAAATCTACACCAACTCCTAATATTCTTCCAACAGTATTTCAATTAAATACTCAATAAGAATTCAGGTTACAACCCAATTCTAATTAACTCTGCATGGTCATGAAGTACATTATAAAGAATAAAACTTAACTCTTCAACTCCAACAAAATTTCCCAAAGAAAACACTCCACCAAATTACCTCACGTAGTCCACCATGTCCCTCCGGGTGTGAAAAAATTTCAAGCGTTGCTTACCAGCAAAATTACATTCCACGCCAAACCTACTTGAATTATCATGTTCACTACTAGATCCAACAGAGTCACCAGACCTGCTCGAATCACCACAAACAACATGATCAATAAAATCACAATTAATTACACCCTAGCTACTGGGAAGTTCTTCAATATCATTGCTTGAATCATCACAAGCAATCCGATCACAACCAACTCTACCCTGAGTTACCAATTATCGAACCATAAGTTGCAATTGTATCAAAAATGATCATTGAACATTCCAAGATATATAATTGATCATTGCATTGCTTCTCCTCCAGCATTCAAACAAAAAATCCGTCAAACAAAAATTCTTGTTGTGATCCAAATGCGAAATTTAAAATTTCATACTTTTCATGCCGAAACAATCGATCTTGTTCAAATTTCGCTTTAATAACCAATTTGGACCTCCCAAGAACCGCCAAAAAAACTTCCAGCTTAGATACCACTTTTTAAGAATCGAGCCAAATAATTAAAACAAGAATAATATGAACAATATGAAAATAATTATTCGCAAAGAAAAGAAGATTTACGTGGAAATCCAAATCAGGGAAAACCACGAGTAGAGGTGATGAAATCATTATAATCAATAGTAAAGAGTTACAAATGATCTATTTGAACCAATAACTAATTAGACAATTGGTCAATTCCAATATGTGTTGTATATCACATATTTATAATTAAAGAATCCTTAATATATATTATGAGAATTAATACATAAATAGTTTAATATGAGGTGAAATCCTAATACAATGGGCAAAATCATTAATGGAGAATTCGGGATGAAATAGGAGACAAATTCACCTAGAACTCCTTCCAAGCATTTTTCAAGTCTACACCAACTCACAATACTCCTCTAATAGTATTTTCAATCAAATATTCAACAAGAATTTGGATCACAGTCCAATTCTAGTAGCTATTTATATCTATGATTAACCTTAGAGCTATAAAATCCTTGGATAAAATTGTCATTTAGACAAAAGCAAAACTTAGCCCCCGTTTGGCCCCTTTAAATTCCATTAAAATTCTTTATTTGCTAAATTTTTCAACCACATGCAGGCCCCATGTGCCCATTCCAAGTGACATTGCAGGTGACGTGTGGAATCGATGGTCAATAATAATCAATGAAAATTTTTACACTAGAGGCTAAAAGACCATAATACCTCTACAAACATTAGGTGCCAAAACAGGGGCTATGCATTGGGGGTAATTTTGTAATTTGTCAGGGAATGTTAGGGTGGTAATGTCCTTACATTCGATTGTGCCCCCCTAACTTTAGACTTCTGTGTCCACCCCTGAATGTAGACGTAAAGTCTTTCTACTTCTAAAACCAACTAGATAGCAATCCATAAAATACATTGGAGATGTTCTTATCGTCTAATTAGTATGGACTAGAGAAATTCGCGGTGAGATCTTAAATCTTTCAAAACATGCAAATAGTTCCATACCTTTTAATTTTGGCTTTGTCATCCCAAACATTTGGTAACATATGCAGTTGAATGACTTTTTAAATCGTAATCGTCCAAAAATATGTTACTTCAACCAGCAGCGGACCCAGCACCCAGCAAGGGGACGTGGCCGCACGTACTGGGCTCCGTCGGAACAGTGCCGGGGAAGAAGGAGGGAGGCCGCCATCCAGAACAGGCGAGGGTTTCAGGTTTGGCTTTGCCGCTGGTAACTGTTCCGCTACCTTCTCTGTTGTTTTTTTTTTTGTAAGTGGGCCTTTTGCCTGGGTTGGGACCTCTGCTTTTAAATTAACCAAGCCCAATCGTTTAATTATATATATAAGTGCAGACCCGTCCAATTTCCAAACCATTTCCATTTTCCACGGTTCCACCCTTCCACCGCTGCTTCTTCCCGCCATTCTGTCAGGTGACTCCACCACCACCACCAGTCCAGCCAAGCGCCAGTTGTGCCGGTGCTGGAAGCCGGAAGGTCCATGCCGAGTTTCCGCCGCTGCCAAGCATACAATGCAGTAATTGTTAACCAACATTTTTCTTTGAAATCAATTTTTCTCATTTGGGTTTCTTCAAGATTTCAAATTCTCGTATGGGCATTATGTTTTCATGATTTTCCCTAATTGGGTGATTTTGTTTCATTTTTGAGTTTCCCATAGAGGCTAAAAAAGAGTGAATTTGGTTAACCTGATGTAAAAACTCTGCAACTTTTTTGAATTATAGATTTTGAAAGCTGCTTCTAGATAAGTTTGTTCTACTCCCATTTATGGTTGTTGATGTATACTCATTAGGTGGATTAATCAGAATTAGGTTGGAAAGCAGTGAGTAATAATAAATCCATTCTTAATAGGGATAGTTTGAAAATGTCAAACTGGATAATACACATTGGATAATTATGTATTAATTTTTACGTTTATATATATATATCAACGGTCGACGTCCGTCCGAGCTGAACGTTTGTGCTATCCGCCACTGACTCCAATGCTTCAATATTAGTTCCCCACTTTTTAGAAGGCTAAATACACTATTTATATTAAGACAACTGAAACATAAAGGGGAGGAAAACAAGAAAAAAATAATTAAAAGAAAAACAAAAATAAAAAGAGTTAAAAAAAAAAACTAACTAACTAAAAAAGAATATACCTACGCCACCCTGCCATCACCACGAGCCAAAAAATCCCCTGGTTTTGCCACCACCTAGGGAAATTTCTCTCCATGGTTTCCTGCCCAAATCCACTGCAGTGGTATATGCAGGGCGGGGTGAGCGATGCCCTTCGCCTTGGAGTTGATGTTGGGAAAATTAAAGAATTTTTTGGAATATTTTTATTTCCTTTTTTTTTTTTGAGTTATATTTCTTTTCTCTTTGTTTTGTTTATCTTTTTTTAATAATTATTCTAACTAAAATTATGAAATCAATCGTTTATCTATTGAAATTTTAGATATGTACATTACACGTATATTTAACAGAATTTCGAATGTCCACCGTTAGAGGTCATTTGCCACATATTTTACCAAACATTTGGGATGGCAAAAAATAAAAAAGGTTGGGATAATTTGCACTTCTTAAAAAGAGTTGAAATCGCGCTATAATTCCCTCTATTGATGCATTGGATAATTAAGAACAAAACGAAATATGCCATGTTGAATATTCCATGCATTTTTAATCCTTTTATTTAAAATGGCCCCACTAGAATTACTAAGAGGGATCATGTCTCCATTTCAATAATATACACCCTAGACCCACATTTAGCAGCCAACGCACGACTGAAGAAAAAATCTCATTCCTTTCTATTTTTTGAATATTCTTGTTTCCTACTTGAAATTTGAGTTATTTATAGGTTTAAGAAAACACGAGACAATGTAAGCGGACTAAAAAATATATGTATGTACATAATTTTGTCATTAAAACATCTCTTCATGTGAGGAAAATTTTCTATCTCAAGCAAGAATTTTGTTGACGTCGATTTTTTGAGAATCATGCTAAGTGCATAAATTTTATCGTAGCCTAAATTAATTTAAAGTTGCTGGCTGAAACTTCCAAGGATGTCGATTTTCTTCTTTATTCCTAATATTATATCATATTAATGAGTTAAAGAGAATGGTCATTCTTTTGAAGGAAAAATAATAATAATTAAGAGAATCAATGGAAGGGTTCAAAATGTAGAAAGTGAAAATGGCAGAATTTTGATAAAGAAAGTCAAAGCGGATGATACAAAGAGAAGTCTTCGAGATTCAATTTGACCATCTTTTCTTTTTATATATTCTCTTTTTCCTTTTCCCCTTGTTATCTTTCTCTAATACTTGTTTGCATAGAAATCTAAATGAAACAAAAACGCTGTACATCAACACGATCAATAAGCAATGTATTTCTAAAAAGAATAGGACACGAGACACCATTGAAATGTAGTATTAAAATTACAATTTATTTTTATAAATACAATATTTTACTTTAATAAAATTTATTCAAAAATAATTCATAAATACAATATTTTACTTGACTTATTGAATGACTCTCTTTATGTTTAAAGCAAAGCAGCAGCACACCATCCCACATAAATGAGGGGAAAAAAGAAATTAATAAGTATCACCCCCCGTTTTCTTGGGGAATGGTAAAGAGAGCTGTAGCAAACTGAGAAAAAGCAAAAAGAAAGGGAGAAATAATTCAACATTCTCTCACTTTGGGAAATGGTTCCATGCAAGACCATGACCACTACTCAATGCCCCTAACGTACACATGCCATCTTCTTACTGTTGATGGAGTAAACTCTAAGGAACACATCTCGAGTGCTTATACTGGTCCAAATCTCTTTGATTTAATCCATAAGAATCTATAGAAAAAACAAATTCCTTATAATACACCAAATCTAACTTCATTGCTCTAAGAATTTAGTTCATAGAACAAGTAGAATATATTCATCACACATGAAGCATCTCGAAATTTATGTAATCAATTCTTTGATTTCTCATTATGGTTAGCATTGTACCACGTAAAATGAAGTAATTTAACATGATAACTACTAACGAGTAAATAATCCATATAAATGGACACGACAGACTATTTTTTAACTTCTTGATAATTTGTAACAAAAAGCTAGAAATTAGGCAATATTAGTCGAGAACCAGAGTAAAATTTAGAAGACTTGAATTTTATTTTAACAATGATTTAGCCGACTCTATTGAGTCCTTTTTATAGAGAAGAATTCATTGTGGAAGCATAATCCTAAGAGAAAAAATGAGCAAAAACTTAGATTCTAATACAATAATTACAAAAATAAGAAAATAAAACCTGGTAAATTATTAAATGTACATGCATGACCGCTCGGGGTTATTCAAGTTCTACTCAAAAGCTTGTTTATATATAAAACATTGGGGGGTCATTTTTCCTATTGTGACTGGTGATCGAGAATTGTTCTCTTGAAAAAACTCAGTTAGAACGTGTTTCGAGTCTTAGAATGACTCATAAAGTGTCATGTCTAATTCCTTTAGGACTGCATGGCAAATTACTAAATTTCGTAGAGACGTACTATTATCGAGGTAACTAGTCGAAACTAGTATAAATTGACACACTCGTTAGTTATGTCTTTTATCTCTTACTATCTGAAATGAACCTATAAAACTTCCAATTCACTTCAAGATCATAAAAAAGAATTAGATGGATGTTTATGAGTCATAGGTAAACTTGACATTATATTTAAAGTCTATATATGATATGTTTAAGATTTTCAATTCTAATTTCATATTTTAAATTTCTATTTCAATCTTATTTTATACAATCGGTCAAAATTGTACTTTCAATCATTTTTGGTGGTCAAGTCTAATCTTCTTCCTTTACATTTTAATATATCTATTTTCCAATGAAAAAAACTTGTCATGAAATATATGTAATGGATTTGCAATGAACTATTTGGTACTAAAATTAATTTATCAAAATTCATTCTTGTTGCGGAAATCTTCGAGAAATCTTTATCCAGGTTCAGAAAAATCAACCAAATAAAAAACCACCCCGACAAACTCGACCAAAACCAAACCAACACTTTTATTGCTACAAGAATTCACCCCACTACGAAGACTATGTGGTGGTGATATTAACAATCCACAAAGGTAAGAAGAAGAAGAAGAAGAAGAAGAAGAAGAAGAAGAAGAAGAAGAGATAACAATGGTTGAATCTCACTTACAACCTCCCAAGACTTCGGCTGCCTTTCTATTGCTACAATACACACAAATAACAACTAGGAGGTAATGGAGGGCCAAACACTCCTGTCATGGACTGCCAATTAAAAGAAAGTAAATGGGCCAACTTATATCCACTAATAACCCAACTCAATAGCCATTACTTGGGCCCTAAAAAGTGTTAGTCATTTCCCGATTGAGCCAAGTCAATGGTGTCGATAAATTATCCGACATCTGTCTTAAATTATCTTCCGGATTTATTGGGTATCAAAATCCAACAAATCTCCATCTTGATACCAAATCAACCGCAAGCAAACAAAACACAAAGTTTATACTTGCATAATCAAGGTAATCAGATAAAATTGGAATCACAGACCTTATCTTGTATCTCGAACTTGAAACACATAACATACATGTTCATATACTCACTAGGGCTAAGGTCGAAAACCACTCAAGTAGAAGCAAATAATAGTACTAATTAATCAAGAGAAAATAAACATACAATATAGATATAACATAGGATAACATAAGATATTTTCAAACAAGTACACATAGAATAACAGACTAACACGAAGTTAATTAATCAAATTGTCAAACACATGCAACAAATGCATAAATGATCTCATGAAAAGATCTCACCACACTTATCCAATCCAATTTCGTGTTGCTCACACCTTAAGAACACAAATCACACCTCATCGCCTCTCATACTTACCAGACTAATCACTAACTCATGTCTAACTGGTAAACCTCAATAGATCCTAAGTTTGTAGGATAATCATCTATCACCACCTCACTTCTTCTAACCTGAGTGGATAATGGGTCTCCACCTAACACAAGTGTAGAAGTGTCACTCTCATACTCCACTTGATCAGGGTCTTACCAGAAAGAGGATTCCAACTAATCACTTCTCCACTCGTAATCCAAATTGCATCTTTCCACATCCACGTACATATCACCAATGTACACTAGGCATCTATACTACACATTGCCAATAGACATCTTCATACTTACTACTAATGCATCCCAAACCTAATATGGCGAATCAACACTTTTGGCGACCACAAAGGTTAAGGCTTAATTTAAATTGACCCGTGCACCACAAGAATACTCCAACACCAATGCTCAAAAAATCCACAAAGAATTTATACCACAAAGAAAAGGGTAAATGTGATACTCACAAAGAGAATAGAAAGAGAATAGAATAAAGAGTTGGTTACTTCACTTTACTCACGAAAGAGGCTCAAAAGGAGAAGAAGATAGCCCACAAATGGCTGCCCCATATAATCTCACAAATCACATGGGCTCATAAAAATAAAGGAGAAAATGGATGCCCCTCTTTCTTCTCACTACCACACTTTCTCACACCACTCACTGAGCAAACAGAGTATGTCATAGATCTCAACCCACTATGCGTGCACACACATTACACAAAGTAATAAGACCACTTCAACGCATGCAGTTGCACACACAAACTGAAAGCATAACAAATGAACGAAACAGAATAAACCTCACTCAGGTCATAACTCGACCCAGCGGCAACATTGGCAACATTCGTCTTACCTATCTCCTCGTCTTTCCTTTCATTATCCTTCCTATGACAACTTCTTTCACCATGTCCAAAAAATCTACAATTAAAAAATTCTTATTTTTCGCACCGGCCTTAGACTTACATTTGTCATCAAAAGTTTTATAAAAAAATTTCATTTTGCCAAATTGAAAAATCACATTTCTTCCATTAGAAAAATACAACTCAAAATGTGTCATTTTACAAAAAATATATATATATATATGCACAAAATACAAAATGCAGTCAACAATTATTACAAAGAAAGTACAGACACAATTTTCACAGAATAGTCAAACAATTTTTTTCTAATATCACATACAATTCTAATAGTGAATAAACAACTGACAACAAATTCTCAAAGAATTTAAAGTAAATAATTAATAAACAATTCATAAATCGAGCAACAAGTAATGATTACCCCTTCACTGAAATCTCAATCATAATTTCATCCTACACGATGACGACTATTGTGAAAAATAAATTGTTACCTTATACGATAAACATAACTACAATAATAAAAGAGAAATAACATCATACCGAGCGGACCACGTCTGAAAGGTTTGTAAATATCGAGAGATTGGAATTTCTCGCTTTAGGGCTACAACTATCCGTCCCAAAACTTTTGTCAACTACGACAACACAAAGTGGCACCCGACACCAAACGTCGAAGGGTAAAATTGTCCAAATTTCACTGTATTGCTCGAAATTGAAATCTGACAACACCGCAGGTTCGTTCCGTCGTTAGAACATTCTGTCTGTTTAGAACATCTCCAACTTTTGGCCCACGCGCCTGCACGTACCACTGTCGACGTTGCGCGTGGGCCTCACATGTCACCGCCAAACACCATGGCGCCACCCTAGATGCGTATCCACTTGCTGAGTCTACCGATGGTCTTCATTTCTCCAATCAGCCACTGGTTTGGCTAGAAAACACGTTTACAACTCCGACGGCTTTGAAGAAAATCTGGACAGCTTCAGCCTCTATTCTTCCAGTTTGATTTTTGCCTCGTTCCAGCCTTTTTCTCCAAATTTTCTTAGATTTCTCACCTACCCGAACTTGAGTACCATTGTTGTGGAAATCTTCAAAAAATCTTTATCCGGTCTCAAATACCAACTAAACGAACGCCACCCAACAAGCTCGACCTAAATCAAATCAACACTTTTGGTCCACAAGAATTCACCCACTAAGAAGAATATATGGTGGTGGTATTAGCAATACATAAAGGTAAGAAGAAGAAGAAGAAGAAGAAGAAGAGATAACAATAGTTGAATCTCACTCACAACCTATAGTCAAGTAAATGGGCCAACTTATATCCAAAATCACCCACTAATAACCCAACTCAATAGCTACTACTTAGACCTTAAAAAGTGTTGGTCATTTTCGGGTCAAGCCAATTAAATAGTGTCGATAAATTATTCGATATATGTTTTAAATTATTGCCCGAATTTATTGGATATCAAAACCCAACAATTCTTGATATTTCATACTATTTCAAAATTAAGATTTTGCAATAAATGATTCTAGATTGTATTCTAGTTAATTCATTTAATTGATTAATCTATATAAAATCTTTTTAACTACTGTGGCCCCATTCGTTGCTAACAATATAACCTTTTTTTTTTTTAAATAATGGATACTGTTTTGTAATAACCTAAAAGAATATTTGTTCATCGTTTATCCCTTCTAGCAATCATCTAAAAATACATTTTTCAGATTTCAAATGCTTCTTTCCAACATTAGAGCATCTTCAACAGACTCACTAAATAAATGATATTCTATATTATAAAGATCAATTTTTAAAATTATGCTCTAAAAGACTCTTTAAATTAATATTTTTATTTTATGAGTGAGCTTGACTTTTCACATTTATAGAATCAAACTCAATCTCTATAATTAAATGCATTCCAAGTAATTCTATTTTTAATTGAGGAAAATAATATAATAATTTGGAAAGCAATTAATGAAAATAGATATAGAAAAAATAATAAATATTTTGGGATTAGTAAAATTAAGTGTTAAAGACGAAGGCTTGTTGGAGTATTTAAAAATTTTTATTCTATTAATATATAGATAATCTCTAAGGGTGTGTTTGATTGCATTTATTTTTCATAGAAAATGTCAATTTTCTATCCAAATTCCTACTTTGGAGTATTTGATTGCTATTTTTCCTTTTAAAAATATTTTCCAACTTTTAAAATATGCCTAATTTTCCTTATTGTTAAGAAAGACATTTTGTTTGGGGGGAGTAAGTTTTTGTTTTTCTCAAAACAAGGAAAATAAAATATTTTTCATTTTAATCAAACACACTCTAAATTGTAGAATACGCTCTTTAAAAATAAAGTCTCTAAAAAATGCTCTAATCATATTAACATGTAGATATCTTACGGAAAAATTGAAAAATGTAGAAATTCATTAACAGTAAATCCATGAAGAAATGAGAAATCGGGTTTCTCTTATTCTTTCTCTAATTTTTAACTTGCCAAACATCCCTCTAGGATATCCCACATTTTTTCAACAAAATAAACATCTTTTTTCAAGACAATAGTGAGTAAACTGCAAAGATAACCACTCTTGGCCCATAAAAACCTAGGAAAAGTGTATAAATAAGGTTTGGTGATGGAGCTATTATACGCGAGGAGTCTATATAAGTAGACTCTAAAATAAGAATCCCGATCCATGCATGTAGAGAAAATAGTATTATGAAAAGGGAAAATATATAATTACCATAATTTAAGATACACTTTCAAAATTAAGAAACTTCTTGAATTTTTTTCAAAATCAGTTGGTCACAAATGTGAGCACATGATAAAACTTTATGACTTGTTAATTAATTAAATATGTAAAGATCATAATAACACATAATTATGATCACAATCACAAATCCCACAATATCACAATCACAAAGACGTAAATTGTGAATCACGATTATCGCAAATAATACATTTTTTAGGTAACATATTATTTAATAGTCACAAATATCAATTTTATTGGTCACAATCAGTTAAATAATTGGTCTCCACCCCACCACGCCACGGACACTATCCAAACTTCGCTGCCACCTTACCACCACCATATAGATTTGTACACTGCACTACAACCACCATGTAGATCTATACATCCATCGCACCACCATCATGCCACCAGCACCCAGAACTGTAGACTAACCCACCACAACACAACTTTTAGTGTTCCACAACATCCATCGCACCACAACATCCCCCACAAGTGTACCACAACATCCACTTGAGACTCCATCCTTCATCAAATGGGAAGCCCATTGGTGGAAAGCGTCCACCAATAAAGAGATGGAGAAAAAGCAAAAGTGATCGGTGAAAAGGCGAAGGAACTCAACTTGTTGCGACCGATTGTATATGTAGCAGATAGTGAGAGAGAAATAGAAAGAGGCATCCACCACAACAACCAACCAATGCCTGATTCGTCGTCCAATGGAGAACCCCTCAATGGAAAGCCTCCTACAATAAAGAGATGGATAAGGGCCAGAAGTGACCAATGGAGAATCGAAGGGACTCAACTGGCTACAGTGACAATGGCTAGAGTTGGTGGTGTGATCGATCAAATTAGAGAAAGAAATATAGAAAGAGAAATTAGAGAAAGAGTATACAGGTTTGTGAGAGGTAGGGGTGGGGGATGAAGTGGGTGCACCTAATTTTTGAAAGAAAATTTTTTACATCTGATAATTGAATGAAAAACATATAAAAAAAATGTATAAGCGTAATTTCCTTATACAAAATTCACTTAAGAAGGCAATTTTTTTATTGAAGAAGCCATTGGTCTGGTTTGGACTCGTCCAGGCCCAACAAAACCGAATTGCAGTTGTCATTCTACGATTGGCTTAGATTCATGCTCCAGTCACAAAATGGTTGACACAATATTTGGCATAATATCACGTGTCGTTCTATCTTTAGATTATTTAAAATGGTCACATTTTCCATTCAAACACAAAATACCACTCACTCTAAAGTCAAATGATCTGTCAGAATTTCTTTTTGTTTATGTGACATTTTACAGGGCATTACTTCACAGGGCCTTACAGTCCCCTCTCAAAGGGTGGGCCCTGCCCCTTTTTAAATATATATGCTTGTGGGGCCCACCCTGGGCAATACTCTTTTCCTTGGGCCTAAACGAATCGACTTCTAGCCCAGTTCCAGTAACAAGTTTTCCTGCTCAATTTCTCTTGCCCATTTTATTTATTTGTTTGTTTTCATCACCACACTCCACAATTTTTCAGTGTTTCTTTTCATTTTCTTGAAATAGAAAAGAGTTATTCAAATTTTTATCATCGTTAATTTGAATTTCAAAATTTTCAGGAATTCAAGAAAAAATTGGAGAGAGAGAAGTAAGAATGTGGAGTGAGTACAGTAGAACTTGGACTAGTGTTTTTGAAAAATGACTCAATTGAATATTCAAGAACCGCTACCACCGTCTTTGTCCCTGTCGAAGTAAATGAACATACTCAGTCTCTCAGTATATCTATTTATATAGATTTATGTTGTACTTGATTTTGTAGCAATTTATGCGAGCTTGGTAATGGGATATGTTAGAATCTCACTCATCCAACAACCAATAACAGAATTCAGCTGAGCTGAATATGTGCCGAAAAATCAGGAATGGTTCATCTTTTTTCTGTTAGCCATGTGGCAATTTAATCTAGAATTTTCTTGTATGTATTGTATGTAAAGATTATGTTGTATATATTCTAAAGAAATAGAATGATGATTATCATTGAAAATTCAATTCAAAACCATCTTAAATTCTAACTTGGTATCAGAGCCTTATGGCCAACACTAACACAGGCAATCAATCTGGACCAATGGATTCCGGCATGCCACCAGTCACCCAAGTTGCTGTGAATCAATACTCAACGATTGGAATGACTCTCAATCAATTTCCATCAAGTAACATCGACAGGAACAATTACATTCTATGGAAGAATATGATTATGCCAATAATAAAAGGCCATAATCTCGAAGGTTACCTTCTGGGAACAAAGGAATGCCCACCATAGTTTTTAGTTACATAAACCAGTGTTGGTCAAGGAGAAGCAGTTGAAATGAATCAGAACCCTGAGTATAATAGATGGGTTTCAATCGATCAACTGTTGATGGGGTGGTTATACTCAGTCATGACTCCTGAAATAGCAATGAGAGTCATGGGATGCTCAAGCTCTAGCAAGCTTTGGATTGCAATTGAATAGAGTTATTGTGTACTGAACAAATCGAGAATTGTCTTTCTTACTGGCGAATTGCAAAGAACAAAAAAAGGACCTATGTCTATGGATTAATCTCACAACAATCAAACAGTTAGCTGATAATCTAGAGGTAGCAGAGAAGATCATAGATCACAATGATCTTGTAACTCAAGTGTTATCAGGGTTGGATGAAGAGTATACACCCATAGTGGTACAAATCAACAATAGGGAAAACATATCCTGGCATGAACTGTCATCGGTGTTGATGACATTTGAAAGTCGGCTTGAGTAATTGAACCAAGTCAAGAACAACTTTAACTCTATGAGTATTAATCAGTCAAGTGTACAACCAACTCAAAGGATTGGTTCACGCAGTGGCAAGGGAATGAACTTCAAAGGTAGAACTAGAGGAAGAGGAAGAATTGGAAGGCATGGAGAAAACAGAGAACCTTGCCAAATTTGTGGACTAAACAATCACTCTGCTAGTTGGTGCTTCAACAGATATGATGAGAGATATATGGGGAGCAATCCAAACAGCCAAGGTCATCAAAACAACAACATAGCACCATCAGCATATGTTGCCTCACCAACAGTGCTTGATGATCCAACTTGGTTTGTGGATTCAGGTGCCAACAACCATGTGACAGCTGACAAAGGCAACCTACAAAATGTCAAAAGATATGAAGGTAAGGAAAAACAGATAGTTGGTGATGGAAACTTATTGCATATCACATATACTGGAAATGGAAAAATTCCCACAATGCATATGAGACCTCTTGCATTGCATAAATTACTACACGTACCTTTTATTAAAAAGAATTTGGTTAGTGTTTCTCAGCTTACCAAAGACAATAATGTGTTTATGGAATTCTTTCCTAACTCTTGTGTTGTCAAGGATTTGCAAACGAGGAAGACACTGCTGCTATGAATGCTTAAGGATGGATTGTATCAGTTTGTGTTACCAAGTTCAAAGCCAACCAATGTCATAGAGTCAAGCCCTCCAAATAATCCCAACTATCTTAGAGTGAACCACAGTTGTGATTAGTCAACCTGCAGTGTCAAAATCTCAGAGTCGGAACTTGATACTTGGCATAGAAAGTTAGGCCATCTATCTAATTATGTGCTGAATCAAGTTCTCAAGTCCTGTAATAAATTTATCAACACCAATGAAAAGCCAAATTTCTGTGAATCCTGCAAACTTGGAAAGGCTCATGCCCTACCATTCAATTTATCCTCATCACATGCATCAATGCCTTTAGAACTTGTGCACACTGATGACTGGGGACCAGCTCCTCTGAATTCTACCACTGGATTTAAATACTACATACTCTTTGTGGATGACTATAGTAGATTCACTTGGATATATCCTATGAGACTCAAATCTGAGGCATTAAATATCTTTATCCAATTCAAAACGTTAGTTGAAAACAAACTAGAAAATAAAATAAAAACTCCGCAATCAGACTGGGGGGTGAGTTCGGGAACTTCAGCAAGAGTGCTTCAGATTTTGGTATTGAGCTTAGACATTATTGTCCATATACATCTTTTCAAAATGGGAGAGCTGAAAGGAAGCATAGACATGTTACTAAAATCGGGTTAACACTTCTAGCTCAAGCCAATATGCCACTATATTATTGGTGGGAATCATTCAAAACAGCAGCCTACCTAATAAACAGACTTCCGACTCCCTTATTCTAAAACAAATCACCCTTTCAAATACTCTTTAGAAAAGCTTTTGACTACAAAATGCTGAAGACCTTTGGTTGTGCATGCTATCCTTGCCTCAGAACCTATCAAAACATAAATTTGATTTTCACTCCCAAAAATGTGTATTTGTTGGCTATGGTGACTCACACAAAGGATATAAGTGTTTAAGTTAAAGTGGTAGAGTTTATATATCCAGACATGTCCTATTCAATGAACTTGAGTTTTCTTTCAAAACAGAGTTCATAAATAAACATATCAACTCACAGAATTCTGAACCTGCCACAGGTGTCCTTTCCCTTGTTGTAGAGTCCACTCATAAGTCTATCCCTCAACCTATCACTGATACAATACATCATAATGCATCACCTACTGCAGGTCACTCTGACAAAGAGTTGGAAAGTGAAAGTAGAGGTGGGGAAAGTACTGTAAACATAGATGTTGGAATAAATCAAGGAAAACATAATGATCTTGAGGTAACTGAAGTGCAGCCTGCAAAGCACAGTTTTGAGGTAGAAGGAGATGAAACTAATGCTCAGATTACAGATGCAATTCAGAGTACAGGACATCAGATGATCACTAGGAGCAAAGCTAGAATCTATAAACCAAAGGTTTACACAAATCAGACAATTGTAAAACCAGCAGAAAATTAGCCACTCACTGTTGGAGAAGCCTTGATAGACAACAAGTGGAAGGAAGTTATGCAGGAAGAGTACAGTGCATTAATGAAGAACAAAAGATGGACACTGGTACCTAAGGAAGCTGGTATGAAAGTTATTGGCAACAAGTGGGTATTCAGGTTGAAATATGATTCAGATGGAAAAATACAAAGACATAAAGAGAGGTTGGTTGCAAAAGGGTTCCTTCAAACTCCTGGCATTGATTTTGGGGAAACATTTAGTCCTGTCATTAAAGCTTCAACTCTCAAAGTCATCCTAACATTTGCAGTATCTAAAGATTGGGATATTAGGCAAGTGGATGTTAACAATGCTTTCCTGAATTGTGAGCTAAATGAAACAGTCTTTATGAGCCAGCCACAAGGCTTTATAGATAAAAGGAATCCTGACTTTGTATGCAAGTTGCAGAAGGCCTTGTATTGGCTAAAACAGGCCCCAAGAGCTTGGCATGAGAAGCTCAAGAGAACCTTGTTGGAGTGGAAGTTTAAGCAGTCCCAGGCTAATAATTCATTATTCTTCTTGGCAAACAAAAATGATATATTATTTCCCTTAATCTATGTAGATAACATAGTGATTACAAGAAACAACTCTCATCAGGTATAAGAATTCATTGATAAACTGAACAAAAGCTTTGTTGTCAAGGATATGGGAAGTCTTAGCCACTTCATTGGAATTGAAGTACACAGAGATGCAACTGGTCTGTATCTAACACAAACAAAGTATGCCACAGACCTGCTAAAAAGATTTGGATATAAAAGCTTAAAATCGAGCCTAACACCTATGGCTGTTGGGAAACTGATTTTAAAGACTCAAGGCCAAACTTTGAGTGATCCAACTTTGTATAAGAGTGCAATAGGTGGACTTCAATATCTGTACCACACAAGACCAGACATCACTTACTCAGTTAATAGATTGAGTCAGTTTCTTCAAACACCTACTGATACTCACTAGAAGGTACTGAAGAGGGTGTTCAAATACTTAAAAGACACACTAAATCATGGACTTGCTATTTGAAGGAATAATAATCCTAACATAACTGGCTTTACTGATTCAGACTGGGGATCATGTCTAGATTATAGGCACTCCACTGCAGGCTACTGTATGTATCTTGGAGACAACCGGTGTCTTGGTGTTCCAAAAAATAGCACATTGTTGCAAGGTCGAGCACAAAGGCTGAGTATAGGGCACTAGTTCACAGTGCTTCAGAAATTTCATGGATCCAAGCCTTGATGATTAAATTGGGGCTGTCTCAGAAATCAATTCCAGTTATCTGGTGCGACAACTCAAGTGCAAGTGCATTGGCTTCAAATCCTGTCTATCATGCACGCACTAAATACATTGAACTAGACATTCATTTTGTAAGAGACAAAGTTTTAAAGGGAGAATTGGAAATTCACTATGTGCCGTCATCTGAACAAACAGCGGACCTACTAACCAAACCTCTCACTCATTCAAGGTTCCTACTGCTTAGAGACAAGCTTGGAGTTGTTGAACACACTCCACCTTGAAGGGGGGGGGGGGTGTTAGAATCTCACTCATCCAACAACCAATAACAGAATTCAGCTAAGCTGAATGTGCGCCGGAAAATCAGGAATGGTTCATCATTTTTCTGTTAGCCATGTGGCAATTTATTCTAGAATTTTCTTGTATGTATTGTATGTACAAATCATGATGTATATATTCTGAACTAATAGAATGATGATTATCATCGAAAATTCAATTCAAAATCATCTTAAATTCTAACTAGATATATTTAAGTTTAATTTTAACATGGGTGTTGATAATTTAAGATTTTAAAGATATTTCTTTATTTTGAATTGTGATTTGAAACAAGTTGGTAATTTGGATTTCTTATTATTTTTGGCTAGGTTTCAAATTGGGCAGCTCAACAATCTTGCTGTTTTTTGTTAAATTGAATTAGGTGTAAGTTATATTTCTAAAGAGTGGTTTCTTAAATTGGGTTTTGGGGATTCTATTTTTGATGTTATGTTTAAATATTAATTTCTTGGATTTATTATGGGTCTAGAGTCTGAACTAACATATATAATCAATATTCATTATCTCTAAAACATTTTTACTTGAAATTACAAATATTGTATCCTTCTACAATAAATTATGTATATTGATATAGTTTATTGCATAATATGAAGCATTTGCTTCCACATTTTTGTTTACTTAGTTTAGTGTTGATCAATGACACATTTCTTGTGCTGAAGTGACTAAACCATTCTGCATTAACACGAGGTTGTGAACCTTTGACCTTGATGCATGATGTATCCTGGAAATAATGGAAATTCTCCTGCAGAAGTTCCCAACTCTTCAGGCCAATGCTTGGACCTGAACAAATAAAGGCAAGCTTACAGTTACAGTTATGTTACAAGCTAAGCGTTCTTATGGGCATCCTTATTTTTTACTATCTCCAACTTCTCCAGGAGTTCTGATTCTGGTGATGAAAGAAATAGCATTATTTACAGATGTGAAAAGACTAAGTGCTCAAACTGGTAAGTAAAATGAAAGATTTGCCTATTTATTAATTTACAGATTGTTCATACATCTCTCTAATTTGTTTTCCAGTAGTAACTGTGTATGCTTTGCGGATGGGTGCTCAAACAAAACTGAGTACGAAGATTCAGTTTTTGGGGCACAAGAACATGTTGAATATCCTCTGACTTTTGCTCCAAAACTTGTGCAGCACATCAATGAGCCACCTGCAAATAATTCTGGTGTACCACCTGAACTTATAATCGTGCAGTAGGTCAATGTAATGCTGAAATATTATTTCGACATTTTGCACAACGATGGAACTCATTTCATGCCATCCTCTGTAAGGCACCAAAGCGGGTGCAATTGCATGATTAATAGGTGTCTTCAGAAGTACTGTGAGTGCTACAAGGCAATGTCATGCATGAACGTTTGTATTATCCGCAGCCTAGGGTCATTTGCTTCATTCTAATTACTGTATGTTCTGTTAGGACGTTGTGGTACGAGACACCCA
>CAIGRP010016491.1:0-19218 GCA_903798385.1 Fraxinus cuspidata
TAAGAATTGATACTTGGTGAATTTGTGTGTTTCTGGAGGTGGTGACCTTCTTGGTGTTGGTATTATTAAACACTAACGTTTTTGGTGGTTAATGGCATTGGCATCAAGATGGGAATTGTTGGAATGTGACCACTTTTGTCATTTGTTTCTAACAAGTTGGGCTATGATGAAAAGGAAAAGGACTTGGCCCATTGCTGAATATTTATAGCCATTCCCCAATAACACAATATTGTTCTAGGCCAAACCCAAGCCCAATCTGAATGCCAAGTATGCTGCTCTGAACCGTTGGATTATACCCTGATCTACGGTGATGGTTTGTTAATATGTATACCAGCTGAAGGGTCATTCTATGCATGATTTTTCATTCTGTTTTTTGGCTGAAGCTTCTAGGTCTTCTGTTTCTACGCTGCTTCTTTATTCTCTGTGATTTTCTCTCTACTTTGTGTGTACCTAAAACTACTAGTTTTGGGTGAAATCTGAGTATCTAGTATGTGTAATTCTTCGCTCCTAGATTTTGAGAGATAGAGATCAGTGGATTCATCTTGAGTTCATTGTAGTAGCTACTTTGTGCATTTTCTTGAGGGTTTAGGGTTTGTGGCTGAGTCAATATTGTACAGACGGGTACAACGTTCAAAATTCTGAGCCTATGATTGATTTACTACTTTGTATAGTTGGTATTTTGGTTTCTTAGTGAATACATTTTTCTTGCTTCCGTTTCTCATTTTAGTTTCTTGACTTAACATCCCTCAAAATAAATTAGATGTTTGATGTAGTGGCCATATATGTGATGTGTATTCATAGTTGGCGAATGGCGGTACTAATAAGGTTGTATTTGATTTAATAACACTTTTATATAGAAAAATATTCAATTACCTCTATTAACATACTTCATTGCACAACTATAGATTGATTTTTGTCCATATATGTACAGTGCACATAATTGTCTAATCATATAACAAAATATTTAAATTTGTCATTAATATTTGGCTTCCTTGAGATATTATATACTTAACATATAAAATTCAGTAAAAATCAATACTTAAAAATCATGTATTCCTATATTTCATTTAAACATGTGAGTATATACTAATATATAATCGCACATGCATAATGAATACTATTTCAAAATAGGAATTACTATAGACGTAATAATTAAGTGAGAAAATTAAATTAAGTGATATATATATAATCACATGAGCTCGGAAGGCCCAAAACCCTTAGGGTGGTGTTGTCCACGTTCAATTTAGCCGAAATCATGCATTGTGAAGCGTACAATCTCACGCAAAATCAAGAAATTACTCCCAGCCTGGTCGCCTAACAACTGTGCATGCCAGACCACCATGTGACCATCAAATTCCAACGAAGTCTCTAAAATTTTGCCCATTTCGACGTCGGACACGCCGGGACCCACAAATCGGAGAATGGATAGTCGCGTGAAAATTGAGGCATATGTCCCCTCCCATAGTATTCCAACAGCTATATGTGCATATCTATTAGATTCGGGAGGGAATCCCACATCCTGCTGCAAAAAATTAGAAAATTTCGATCACAACTACTTATGGGACCCACACAGTCGTTGATGCATGAGCCACACATGACGGCACTTCCTCCAAGAGGGTCCCTTAGTTAATCCACCCACATTTTCACCATCAGTATTGCTACATGAGCCCAATCCTTGTTCAATCAGGGTCAAAAGACCTATGTCACTGCAGTTTTCTGGCCGTCAAGGTCTTTCTCAGGCAAAAAGAAGTTTGAGGAAGTCGTTTGCTTCAATGTACATGCTCTAATTGTTTTTGGTACTACTGGGTTCATTTCAAGATAACCTTATACACACATGGTGATTTTGGCAATTGATTTGACAGATTTGGAGAAAGTTACAGTAGTCGAGCCATACAAGTTCACACTTGCCAACTAAATACAGTGATGCCAACTGGATATTAGATATAGATCTAAGTCTACTAATGGCTATGTATTTACTCTCAGAGCTGGTACGATTTCTTGGAAATCTTCTAAATAAACATATATAACCCAATCCACAATGAATTTGAGTTTATGGGTTTAGACAAAGCAGGAGAAAAAGCTGAAAGGTTAAGACAGTTTGTTGAAAATATTTCGATATGGCCAAAGCGTATGCCACTATATGTATTCATTGCAATAATCAAGAAACTATAGCTACAGCAAAAAAAGCTTATGTACAGTTGTTAGTCAAGACACATTGTAGACATAATACCGTTCCATAGTTACTTTCAAATAGAACAATATCAATTGATTTTTTTAAGTCAAAAGATAATTTAGTGGATTCATTTATAAAAGGGTCATCTATAGAGAGAATATGTTGTACATCGAGTGAAATGAGTTTAAAGCCTATAAAAAATGAGTCAACTTAATGGAAGCCTAACCTAACTACCGGAGATCTCATGGACTAAGTTCAATAGGAAAACTAGCTATTAATGACTCGATTAGAAGCACTTCAGAGTTTTAACTCCTTCCTACTTCTATGATGCAAATAATTGTTGCCTACCAAAGATTGATTAGGGTAAGCTATTCTTTTAATGATGACTATATCTTGTAAATAATGCAAATGGCGTATTGTAGTGTACATTTTATAGAACATGACCTATATGAGTGCGAACTTGACTAGTTCAAATGATAATTTTACTTAAGCAAATTTTTTAATACACTTGTAGAAGCAAAGAGAGTTTAGGGTTGAAATAATGAATACAATGGAGAACTAAAGTTTGATATAAAAAATTATGTGTTTGATCAATTGTCCTGAGCTTGCATTAACGGACTAGAGTTCATAACATTGTGTTCACCCATTAGCCAAGTGAGTCCGATAAATTCTTACTGACCATGATGCATTATTTTTTGTAATATTTTTTCTTCATCTTCCTTGATCTTCTTGACTTCTTCCATTCATGTGAGAGATTGTTTGAATTAAATGGTTAATTTTATTGTTGAAAATTTAAAAAGTCTCTAATTGGTCCTTCAAATTACACATTTCGATTTGATGTAGGTATTTCATCGCCTAAAATCTCAACATGGAGTCTACAGCTCACTAAAAGAACCTTGGGCGAGGTGGGGTCTATTGAAGCAAACCTAAAAAAAATTTGTTTATTTGTCCATCTTTGTAATCTTCTTCATTGATTTGACTTGCTAAAAAACAAAATTCATCTTGGATTTTTCTAGCACTTGTTGTATTCGTCATAAGTTTGTAGTTAGCTTTAGCTTGAAGAGTGGATAAATCTGGTAGACTAAAAGTTATGCAATAGTTGGAATTGGCTAACAAATCATTCCTGAAGGCAGAAGATCAGAGAAAACTTCAGTTGGAGAGAAAGCAAGATGATGAACTAAAGCAAGTTGTTGAAGCAAGAGACGCATTTAGAGTATATCAGGTGTTACATAATTATAACCTTTAAAATACACTAGAAGATCACATGGTGCAAGATTCAATGAAAAACTATTGCTAGTACATGTCGCTAGGGAGGGACCCAACTAAAGCCCAGTGCACGCAGATGCTTGGGCTTTGCGCCGCCCCCAATTTTTAAAACAACCCGTTACTAGAAAAAGGAAATGGGCCAATTATTTGGCCCAAACTATATGATAGAAATATAACCAATCCGTTACAAAAATCCCAATTGGAAAGCATTCACCCGAATCACCCCGACTCCAGACTCCCAACAGAGGAATTGAAAAAAATTGTGTTGAAATCTCCAATTTCCCGTCCCAAATTCATGAAATCAATGAAGAAAAAAAGGGAAGCAGTGGGTATCTCATATCTAAACCACACCCGCGACCAGCAACGTTCATCGGTAGTCAGTAGGTGAGTTTTCTATTGGTATTCATGAGCTATTGCAGCATGTGGGAGGAAATAGGAATAACAAAACAATTTGTTGGTATTCATCTGCTAAAATTGTATATGTGTGTATAGAGGTCATTGACTCACTGCAATATGGAAATGGGTATTTGAAAATTGAAGCAGCAAGGTCTTAATTCTTAAAGAGTCATAGAAATGGATTAACATGGCTGTGATTTTGGGTTTCATCTTAGTTTACATTACAGAGTTCTCTGTTTTCTCATTTTATTGGTTTGGTTTATGCAGGAAAAGATGTGTTATTTAGTTGACTTTCATAGTTCATTTAATCTGGTCGGGAATTGTTCATGTGAACTTTACTGTTGAAAGCATTAAAATGGTGCTTGATGTGATTGGAAAAAATATTGTGTTATTGACTTTCACAGTTCATTTCATGTGAAATTGGTCGTGATTGATTGGTGTCCGATGACATTGAATCTTGTTATGGTTATTATTCATGAATAATTCTTGATGAGGTGCAAACAAAAACTTTGGTTCAATTGCTAGTTCTCTGTTCTCTCATTATAATGAAGTGGACTAACATGGTTCATCTGCTATTTCTCATTGGTTTGGTTTGACACCAAAAACAATTTTTTTTTTTTAATTCTTGCAAGAAGTTATAGATAAATAGAAATGTAGAAATGGAAAGAAAGAAGGAAAATGGAGGAGTTTCAATTATGCAATTTAAACATCCATATTTACATTGTGAACAATAGATTGCGCAATTGAATCGGAGATGAGTAGATGAATGATAGCCTTATTGTTTATGTGGATAAAGATATATTTTTAAAGATTGATAGTGAGGCGACAAAGATATCAAAGTATGAAAACTCTTAAAGAACAATTATAAGGTATTTTATTTTAGTATAATGTTTGTGTTATAATTTTATTTTTATTTTTATTTATTTATTTATTTATTTATTTTAACTTTTACTAATACCCCTCGCACTCGTAAAGAACAATTGTAAGGTCCGCCCCTGCATGTTGCAGACATTAATGCCACCTCATGCCCATCATTAATGGTTCTCGAATTCTACACCATATCACAACTTCAACACCATTCTGTCCAATTATGTTGTTAGTTTATCTCTCTTTATTTCTTTTATATGTGTTTGTTATGAGAAATGCATTAATGAACTTCTAGGTATGTGAGTGTTTTAGAAACTGATTCCAGTAGCCAGATTGTTTATTTTATTGATCTAAAGACATCTGAATCAATTCTGATACTTCAAATGCAGGGTCTGAAACCATTGAATTATTAAATTCTTTCTACAGTATTAGATACCACTATTTACATATAATAAAAAAGATCAACTAGTATTACCATATCAAATATGTAATGAAGCTTTCATAAGATTTACGTTCCGAAATTGGCTTTACTTACATTTCAAGTTCTTGTATTTTACAATGCAGGTTTCTATTATTTAGACCATATCCAATTAGTTCTTGTAAATTGCCGACAGATCAGTGCTTCTCTATTTAGCACGCACCCCTTATGAAGCTGGTGTTGGAAACTTGGATATGGACAACAACTTTTAGAGAGGAGAGGACAGATTAGAGACGACATTCAACTTTTATTTCTTGAATTAACTTATTTCAAAATGCTAGAATCACAAGCCTTTTACAGGCTTTACAAATTATGAACCTAATCTAGTACATGTATTCGCCACTATTACATTCTTCCTCCTAAAATGATGCATGAATATATAAAATACATGAATCAACTAGCACATGAATCAATTACATATTCATTAACTAGAATACATGTATCTGAACAATGCATGAACCAATTTAATTTATAATCAAGTTTAAATTTCTAACACCCCCTTTAAACTTGATTTATGGTAACTCCGAGCAAACATTCGAAATTTCACAAATGCATCAATCTTCAATGGTTTGGTGAAAATATTAGCAATCTGATTTTGGGACTTGACAAACTTTAACTCCATATATTGTTTGTCTACACAATCTTGGATAAAATGATACTTCATGTCGATATGCCTACTTTGATCATGAAAAATGAGATTTTTGCCAACAATAATGTTGACTAGTTATCAACAAAAGCCTCTGTTGGATTACCCTGTTACAAATAAACTTCTTTTAACAAATTTCGAAACCAAATTGCTTGACAAATGCAAGATGCCATTGCACATACTTACTTCACAACTTAAGTGTGTAACAATAGGTTGCTTCTTTGAAGACCATGTAAAAGTCATATTTGCCATAAAAAACACATGACCACTTGTGCTTTTTCTATCATCCATATCAGTGGCCCAACCATTATCGCTATATCCAAAAAGTTTAAAATCATTGGAAAGCGAATAAAATAACAAAAATGAATGGTACCTTATGTATCGTAAAATTCTTTTTGTGGCTTTCGAATGTGTCATGGTCAAATTCTCCATATATCAACTAACAAGTCCAACACCCAAACAAAATATCACGTCTTGTACATGTCCAGTAGCTTAAACTTACAACAAAGCTCGAGTTGAATCAACTTTCTTACCATTATCAAATCCTGATAATTTTAAACCACAATCAACAGGGGTGCTAACTCGCTTGCAATCATTCATTTTGAATTTTTCAAGAATTTTCTAATTATATGCTTCTTGAGGAATTAAAATTACATCTTCTTGTTGCTTTACTTCAAGGCCAAAGTAGTACGTCATTAGCCCAATATCAGTCATTTCACATTTTTTGGCCATGGTTCTCTTGAAATCATCGAATAATTTTAAATAGTTGACTGTGAAAATTTGATCATCCACATACAAGAAAATAATTAAAATATCACCATTCGAGATCACCTTCCTATAGAGAGAGCATGTTCATAAGGATATTTGATAAATCTGTTCCGTTGAAGAATTTGTCTAGTTTTGAATTCCGTGCTCTTGGTGCTTATTTTAAATCGTACAAAATTCTCTTCAACTTCAACACTCTATCTTCGTATCCTTTCTCAACATAACCAGGAGGTTGTAGTAGTATGTATACATCCTCTTGTAGAAAACCATTCAAAAAGGCTAATTTTTGATCCATTTGGTATATCTTCCATCGATTTTGTGTTGCCATGGAGATAGTCAATCTGATTGTTTCAAAACGAGCCTTAGGTACAAATACTTCATCATAATCATCACCATATTTCTTACTACTATCCTTAGCTACTAATCTTGCCTTATATAGCTCAACTTCACCACTAGCGTTCTTCTTCTCTTTGAAAATCCACTTAACTGCAACAGGCTTTTGACCACTAGGAAGTGATGCTAATTCCCAAGTATCATTCTTTTTTATGGATTTGATTTCTTCATTCATGGCTTTTTTCCATTTCTCTTCTTGAATGACATCATCAAAACCTACAATTGCATGATCAACAAAGAGACAAAAAAGAGTTAATTCTTCAAGATGTTGAGTTAAATGCTCGGTTTCATCATAAATTTCCTTAACACTCCTATATTTTCGTTGTAGCCCTTCACTTGAGGATGATGAAGATGAACGTGTATCATAACCATGACTTGGTGGTAGAGTCGTTGGTAAAAAATAGATAACTCTTAGTGCGAGATCTCTTCACAGTGCGCTCATGTATCCAAATGTCATTGCGTGACAGGGTGATAAAAAAATGCTCTTACGACAATGCTACCTCTTTACGACAACTATCGACAAAAGATAGAAGGGCTAGTGATGCTATATGATATAAATAGTGACCTATGATAGCCAACCAAGCAAAGGCAATTGCCTCACTACCACTATGTTAGCTTGATTGTCACTACTATGGTACACCAACTATTACTATTTTAGCCTGACTACCACTATGCTAGACTGATTGCCGCTAGTTAGCCCAACTGCTACTCTAGTAGACCGACTATCGCTATCTTAGCTTAATTGCCACTACAGTAGACCGACTACCGCTATGGTAGTTTGACTACTGTTATGTTAACCCAACTACCGCTATACTAGCCTGACAGCTACTATGGTAGACCGAATACCATTATGTTGGCCTGACTATCACTATGGTAGACCGACTACCATCATGCTAGCCTGACTGCTACTATGGTAAATTGACTACCGCTATGTTAGCTCGACTATCGGTATGGTATACTGACTGCTTCTATGATAGACTGAATACCGCTATGGTAGCTCAACTACCGCAATGGTTGATCGATTACTACCATGCTAGCTCGCATGTCACTATGGTAAACCGACCATTAATATGCTAACGCGACTATCGTTATGCTACCCGACTATTGTTATACTAAACTGACCACCACAGTGATCGATCTACTACCATGACTCCCAACCGCGCGAACACCCTATTAACTGATATCACTAATCCCATCAATCGTTTAGTGGGTGAAATTTGATTATTTAGTATAGGAGTGAGAATTGCCTGGTGAGCGGACGTGTTACACTGGACATGTGGACAATAATCGATTTGTGATTACATGTCACTAAGCATCTATAAATACTCCAAAGACTGGCCACGTATGGAGATCTTTTTTCACAATAATTTTATGGCCTTCTCTCATTTTCTTCAAGTCATTTTAATGAAAACTCAATCACTAATTTTCATGCCGGAGGTACATCAGGGGAGATACCTCTAGCCTCTTTTTGCTGGTGTTTCATTATTCATCAAAATAACAAAAGCCGCCTTACCCCGCTAAGGAAGTCCAAAGGTCGTTCCTTTATTATATCACTCACTAAGCCTGCCCAAACTGTATCTCTATATGCCTCAATGCTTCGTTGTTCATTCTTCTGAAGAACATGGCTTCAAGGTTCTCTTCATGAGGAGAATGCATGAATGGGCTTACAAAGCTCACACTGCAAATGCAATATGAGGTCACGTGCGACAAATAAATTATCATTCCAACTATTTTTTGGTATCGTGATGTATCCACTGGATCACCTTTGCTATCCCTGAGCTTATGGGCATGATCAATTGGAGTCTCTATAGGTTGAAAACCACTCATTCGTGTCTCATTGAGTGGGTGAATGACATATTTCTTTTGTGAAACAACAATTCCTTTCTTTGATCCAGGTACCTCCATTCCAAGAGGATATCTCAGTGATTTTTAACTGCTCCATCTCTGCTGGGTCATCCCCAGAATAACATCGTCAACATACACTTAGAATAGCTATCTTCCCATCAGTTGAATACTTTATTAACATGACTCTCTCTCGGAATGTATCCTCGATTTTTACGAATTGAGAGAACCTTCCAAACCAATCTCTTGGTGACTTTTTAATCTGTATAGAAATTTTTCAGTTCGTGGACTTTCAACCAAATTCCTTACCAAGCCTTGTACTGCTCAAAGTGATCCATCTAACTTGTATTTGGTTGTGAATACCCTTCTGTGCGAAACTATTTTATTCTCTCTCAACAGATGCATTACCTCACTTTTTTTTCTCGAAGGTTCTCATCTCTTCAAGAATAGCCTCCTTCCATTCACGAACCTGTATAGACTTGGAATTTTCATACAAGAGAAGTAAAAAACATAAAAGGTAGGTGATATAATTTTGTAATTAGCAAAATTTGACATAGGGTTCTGGCTACAAGTTCTTAAACCCTTTTGTTTACCGATGGGACGGTAAGAAAGTTGCCTGGATATTCAATGGAGTCTTGTTCGGCCTTCGGTTCGGACACTTGATGTGTTGAATGGCATCTCATTGCTACCTCCACGAGTAAATAAGAAGTTCTTTGGTACCCGTTGTTTTTCCATTGCTGGTTTTATCAAGACTACGGGGATGACTCTATAGAATTTGGGCTTCAGTTTCAATAGTTTTTGTATTTATGAAAAAAAAGGGTTCATCGAAAGTTGGTTTGGTGTTTTCTGGTTGAAAAACATGCAAGTATCCCATACATGTCTCCCCCTGAAGATGAGTATAAAAAAAAAAAAATGGTTTAGACTAAAAAAAAAAAAATGACATCCATGGTGGAAAACATTTTTTTTTTCTTTTTTTAAAATAAGATCATAGCATTTGTATCTTTTTGAGTTAGAGCATAGCCTAAAAGAACACAGTTCTTCTCTCTAGGGTCTAATTTTCCACAGTTATGATTATGATCCTTGCAAAAGCAATGCATCCAAACACTATTAATGGTAAGTTAGAGGAAAACTTAGATATAGAAAAAAAAAAATTTAAATACACTTATAGGTTTCTGAAATTTTAATAATTTTGTAGGCATTCGATTCATAAGTTATGTAGTAGTAAGAATAGATTGCCTTAAAGGTACTTAGGAAGTTCTAAAAGATGCTTGTTTTTCCATTTTACTGCCCTACTTTGTTGTGGTGTGTAATTGCAAGAACTTTGATGTAACAGGCCCTGTTTAAAAAATTTACCTAAGATTTTGTTAAAATATTCTTTGCCTTTGTCACTTCTAAAAAATTTTTTTTTTTTCTTGAAACAGTATTTTCATCATGGGGTGTGATGGAGTTTTTTGAGACAAAGAGGAGGGAAAAATGATCAATTCATTCACGAAAGATGGAGATACATGACAACTACACATATACTAAATTAAAAAACATTTTCTATCAACTATTCTACCAACTTCCACTCCTACCATACTTGACAGCAAACTGATGGACAGATGCAATACTAACTTGCTCAAGTTACACTTCATGTCATAGACTACACTTGAGTAAAAAAAAAAAACATAGAATAAGTTAAACAAAAATAATCCATCAGCGACAACAAAAGTGTCACACGGTTCATCACTCCTCCTTGACACTTTTGTTGGAAACACCAAGACATTCTCTTTATGTTTCAAACCTTTCCTTAGGCAATGCTTTGGTAAAAATATCAGCAACTTGTTCTTCAGAACTACAGTGCTTCAATTCTATCTCTTTCATTTCTTGAACTTCCCTAATGAAGTGGTACTTGATCTTTATGTGTTTATTCTTCCCATGGAACACTAGATTTTTCACAATTGCTACAACTGATTGATTGTCACAAAGAATGGTAGTTGCTTCAGTTTGCTGGCGCCTCAGATCCTTCAGAATTTCCTTAACCATATTGCTTGATTGGTTACCTCTGTTGCTGCTATATACTCTGCTTCAGTAATGGATTGTGCCACCATTTTTTGTTTGATTGAATTACAGCAAACAAGACTTGGACTAGCATAGAAAGCAGAGCCTAAAGTACTCTTCATGTCATCAACAGATCCGACCCAACCACTATCAATGAAACCAGTTAAAAACATAGTTTTTGACTCCTTAAATCTGATCCCAAACTCCTATGTTCCTCTGATGTATCTCAACATCCTTTTGGTAGCTTGGAAGTGAATTTCGCTAGGTTCTTGCATGTATCTTAACAACATATTCACAGCAAACATCAAATCTGATCCGGTGGCAGTTAAGTAGAGCAAACAACCAATTAAACTTCTGTAAACATTCTCATCAATTTTCTTTGCTCCATCCTCATTCGTCAATTTTAAGTCATGAACTAGAGGAGTGTTAGCTGATTTGCAATTCTCCATATTAAACGTCCTTAACACCTCTTTTGCATATCTCTTTTGGCAAACAAAAATTCCGTCATTTGATTGATCAATCTCCATTCCAAGGAATTACTTCATTTCACCCAAATTTGTCATCTCAAATACCTTCTTCATTTTATCCTTCACCACTTCAATTAAGGTTGCATTACTCCTTGTAATTAGGAGATCATCAACATACAGAGAAATAAAGATCAAATCCTCCTCCACTTGTTTGATATAAAGTGTTTGTTCATTGACACTCTTACTAAAACCAAGGTTGCTCAAGTGCTTGTCTATCCTGCTGTACCAACTTCTTGGTGCTTGTTTTAAACCATATAAGGATTTCCTCAATATGTACACCTTATCCTCCTTTCCATCTATGATAAAGCCTTCAGGTTGCTCAATGAGAATTTCTTCATTCAAGTTCCCATTCAGGAATGCAGACTTCACATCTAACTGATTGAGCAGCAATGGCAAACAACAATCTTATTGTTTCAAATCTGGCCACTGGAGCAAAGGTATCAATAAAATCTACTCCATATTGCTAAGCATAGCCTTTTAAACTAACTTAGCCTTGAACTTGTTGATTGAGCCAAACTTTGTCCTGAATACCCACTTAAATCCTATGATATTTTTGTGTATTGGTCTGTCAACCAGCATCCAGGTTTCATTCTTTTTAATCACCATGATCTCATTTTTCATTGCATCTAACCATTCTTTGGAATGAACTGCTTCATTATACGTTATAAGTTCCAAAATTGCAGAATTACATGTGGCATAATATCTTGAAGTGATCTGGTTCTTATCACTACATTTTCTGTATCTGATTCACCCTCAGGTTCAGCTTCATCTCCCACTTCTTCTTCATCATTACCAATATCTTCAAATTGAGATATCAGTCTTTGAGTCTCAGATTTATTCACAGCATTTGACTCCCAGTTCTATGAAGAGCTTTCATCAACGTTGACATCTCTGCTGGAAACAACCTTGTTGGTTTGTGGATTATAAACTCTATAACCCTTAGCATTTTCACAATAACTAACTAAAACTTTTGTTTCAGCTTTCTAACTTAACTTGTCTCTCTTCACTTCAGGTATACGCATATAACACACACTTACAAACACTCTCAGATGTGAAACGTTTGGCTTAACTCCATACTAAACCTCGTAAGGAGTTAACTTGTCCAAACCTTTAGAAGGCAACTTGTTTAGTAGATAAATTGAAATGTTCACTGCCTCAGCCCAAAAAACCTTAGGCACATTCTTCTCTAGCATTAGGCACCTAGTCATTTCCATTGATGTTCTATTCTTTCTCTCACAGACCCCATTTTGCTAAGATGAGTAAGGGATTGTTAGCTGATGTTTAATCCTCACTTCCTTACAAAATCTGTCAAACTGATTATTAGTATATTCAGTCTCATTATCAGTCCTTATAGCCTTTATCTTGTAGTCATTCTCATTCTCCACAAGATTCTTAAACTTCTGAAATATTGCAGGCACCTCAGAATTCATTTTAAGGAAACAAACTCAGCACATTCTAGTTAAATCATCAATAAATAGGACAAAGTATCTACTTCCATTTAGGGTTGAAGTCCTTATAGGTCCACATAAATCAAAATAAACGAGTTGAAGTCTAATTTGAGCTCTTCTGGACTTATATTTGGGCAAAGGAAGCTGGTTTGTTTTTCCATTTGAAAAATATCATAAACACAAGCAACATCACATACTTTTGGCATATTTTCAACCAACTCCAATTCATTCAAATGTTTAAGTGAGGTATAGTTAGCATGCCCAAAATGTTCGTGCCATAATTTTGATTCAACCACAGTACTAGTATAAGCATGTTAACTCATATTCTTCCACTCCATAAGAAAACTCATATGCCTTATTTCTACTATCATCAATTCAAAATTGTTTTGATCCAAAATTGTGCAGCAACTATTAAGGTATAGTTCTTTTCAATTAATTGGCCAACACTTATCAGATTTTGGTCAATATTTGGAAGATACAGAACATCATAAATGAATTTAGTACATGTTGGTGTCTGAACTAAAACCTTGCCAATTCATTTCACCTCAACATACTCTCCATTTCCTACCTTCACCTTTGATCTGTAGCCATTATTGGTCTCCACAAAGATGTCTGAATTTGAAGTCATATGGCGGGTGTAGCCACTATCAAGTAGCCATGTTTTAACCTTGTAGAAAGTTGTGCAGTTTATAGCTGAAAACAGATGTTCTACAACCTGATCTTCTGTAGCTTTAGCCTGTTGAAGCTCCTTCTTCTCCTTTTGATTCTTGTAGACCTTCTCAATATGTCCAAACTATTTGTACGACCTGCATTGGACTCCAGGTCTAAACCAACACTATTTGGGTGAATGGCCTTTTCCTCTTGCAACGTGGACATGGAGGATACTTAGCATCCTTTCTTGAACTTTTAACTTCAACTTCCTTCTTCTAGTTTTGTGGCTTCTTTCCACTAAAACTTGTTTAAGTTCTCTGCTTTCCTATAGCAAACAAAGCACCCTCAGTCTGCTCTTCTTACCTAAACAATCTCCTTTGTTCTGTGGCATGAAGAACATTCACAAGTTCAGCTAAAGAGATGCTAGCCAAGTCCCTTGAATCTTGAAGTGAAGAAATCTTGGATTCAAACTTCTCTGGCACACTGATTAACACCTTCTTTACTACTCTCTTGTTTGGTGAATCCTCTCCAAGCAATATGATCTGTTTTACAACTTTCATTAACTTGTCAGCAAAGTCTTTTACCACCTCAGTTTCCTTCATTTTCAAGGTCTCAAACTCCCTTCTCAAGTTGAGCACTTACATCTGTCTGGTCCTTTCATTGCCTCTGAATTTCTCCTTCAACCCATCACATGCTTTCTTTGCAGTTTCATAAGTGATTATCCTTGTGAATATATCATCTGAGATGGCTGACTGTATGCAAGAAAGGGCCTTAAACGTCTTGGCTATTTCCTTACTATGCTGCTTCAGCTGAGCAATGGTGGGATTAGCCCTCAATGGTGGTGGTTCAACACCAGTTTCAATGATTTCCTAAAGTTCATAAGCTTTTAGGTATGCCTTCATCTTAGTCATAATTTTCTCCTGTGAATGCTAAAGGTAAAGGAGCGAAAAAATCACTTGAAGCCATTACTCTCACTCACACGTTGGGCTAGTGAAGGTTCCTTACTGGTTTTCTCTCTGGATTTCTTAGAATGAAAGGAAAAAAAAACAAGGAGCTGAACTTACTGGATTTGCAAAGAGCTTACCGATTTGCACACTTACCGATTTTTTGATGTTACCGGATTTGTACAATGCTTATCGGTTTTGCATTCAACACACCGTATTTGCTATGAGCTTACCGTTTTTGATCTTCCTTATTGGATTGTACAGATCACTCTATTTTTTTTTTCCTTTTTTCAACTCTTTTTCGTCCTTTCAAAGATCATCAAGTGTTCTGATACCACTGGTGAAGTTTTTGGAGACAAAGAGGAGGGAAAAATGATCAACTCATTCACGAAAGATAGAGATACATGACAACTACATATATACTAACTTAAAAAATCTTCTATCAACTATTCTACCAACCTCCATTCCTACCATACTTGACTGCAAACTGATGGATAGATACAATACTAACTTGCTCAAGTTACACTTCATGTCATAGACTACACTTGAGTACAAAAAAACATAGAATAAGTTCAACAAAAATAATCCATAAGTGACAACAAAAGTGTCAGACGATTCATCTAGGTGAATTTTTTGAGAACCTTTTCTACTTCATATTTTCCTTTTAGCAACTTTACCCAACTTACCTTCCAAGTGATCATGAATGAAGCTAACAAACCATTTTTTTTCCAAGATTTGTTAAACCCTAGATTGTCCACATTTGTCACTGTGGATTAATGTAAATGTTTTTGATACTTGTTATGGTTTTGGAGGGAAAAATATATGGTGTTGTTACTAATTCACATATCTCACATTGAAATAAAGATGGACTTTTATTTTTAAACAAACTGAGAAATAAGCATTTTAAATAATTAAAGTTTAGGTACCCTAATTTGTACTGAGAGTTTGTTTGATTATCGTGATTTTGCAGATAATTTCAATGAAGCTAGACACTTGCAGGACTGCCAATAACTAAGATGGGAAGCTAAGATTAGAATAAATGTATATAATATTTAGATGGAACTTTAGAGGTAGAGCTTCATTCAAATTATGTTTTTTTTAGATTAGATAAGTTTATTTTTAATATTTTGAAACACTTTTGATTTTAGCTCCTTTTTCTGTAAATAAGGGTGTTTATTCAATAAAGTAGGTATACTCTGATACATGAAATAAATTGATATTTTCTAACCTAAATTCTCTTCCTCTTCCTCTTCTTCTATCTCTTTTTTTTTTCCTGATTAGATTCCAATTTATATCTATAAAATTGCTTAAAGATGAAACTTTTGTTTGCAATACTGTTGGAATTTTATGAATCAAAAGCTCATTTAGAGCTCTTACACTCAAACATATTTTAATGGATAGAGAGGAAGTGAAGGAGGAACAAAAATATTAAACTCATATACGGATTATTGAAGTAACCGGATATGAAACATGCATAAACATATACTCTGCTCAGAGGAGAAGGAATGTAGATTAAAATCATTCATCATTTTCATTCAAGATTTCCTTCTAAGTTGTTCATACATCTTGGCTCTATATAAATTGATACAAAAGTCAAAGATATTAGCTACCAACTATTCTATCAACTGCCATACTACTCTTACACATACCATACTAACTTGTATATTACACTAATTTGCCTAACTTTACATTATTTTATAGTTAGACATTAAACCAAACAAGTGACTAAATGTTTAACCAAGAAACAATAGTTATGTGACAACAAAAATGTCACAACTCCAATACTCCTCTTTGAAAAAAAAAAGTGGTATCATAGCATAAATTGGATCTTAGATAGGCTGAAAAGAAGTTGGAAAAACTGAAGAAACATGTAAGAAATCCATACCGGTAAGCCTCTGTCCAATACGGTGAGGAACCTTCAAAAATCGGTAATTATGTGCAAATCTAGTAAGATGTGTAAAATCCGGTAAGCTATTTGCAAATCCAATAACTTTAAAAATCGGTAAATGTGTGCAAATCTGGTAAGTTGTATAAAATCTGACAAGCTCTTTGCAAATCCGATAAGTTCAGCTTCTTGTTTTTTCTTCTTTCACCATCTTTCATAACCTAAAATTCTGAGAGAAAACCAGCAAAGAACCTTCACTAGCCAAACATGTGAGTGAGAGTGATGGCTTACAGTGGATTTTCAGCACCTTTTCCCTCACCTTTCAATGGAGAAAATTATGATTTCTGGTTTGCAAAGATGAAAGCACATTTGAAGGTATATGACCTCTAGGAGATCACAGAATTTGGAGCAGAACCACCACCACTTAGAGAAAATCCTACTATAGCTCAGCTAAAGCAACATAGTGAGGAGGCTGCAAAGAAATTCAAGGGTTTGTCTTACATCCAATCAGCCGTCTCTAATGCAATTTTTACCAGGATTATTATATGTGAATTAGCAACGAAAACCTGGGATAGATTGTAGGAGGAGTTTAGGGGGAATGCAAGGACAAGGTAAATGTAAGTTCTCAATCTTAGAAGGGAGTTTGAGATCTTGAAAATGAAGGAAACTGAGGTGGTAAAAGATTTTGCTCAAAGGTTAACGAAAGTGGTAAACCTGATCAGATTGTTTGGAGATGATTTTCCAGACAATAGAGTTGTGGAGAAAGTGTTAATCAGTCTTCCAGAGAAGTTTGAATCCAAGATTTCTTCACTTGAAGATTTAAGAGACTTGGCTAGCATCTCTTTGGTTGAATTTGTGAATGCCCTTCATGCTACAGAATAAAGGAGATTGTTCGGGCTAGAAGAGCAGATTGAGGGTGCTCTATTTGCTAAAGGAAAGTATAAAGCTCAAACGCGCTTTGGTGTCAATAAGCAACAACTTGAAAAGAAGAAAGGAGAAAGCAGTAGAACCGCACGCAAGAATGAAGGTTATCCACCATGTCCTCATTGCATGAAAATCAGTCATTCTCCAAAATGGTGTTGGTACATGTCAAGAGTTCAATGTAGAGCATGTAAACAATCTCGATATGTTCAAAAAGTGTGTAAAAACTAGAAGGAAAAGTAGGATTCACAGTAGGCTCAAGTGGTAGAAATTCATCAGGAGCATTTGTTAACAGCAATGAATGAAAGGGCATACAGCAGTGATGAAATGTGGCTATTGGACAGTGGATGTACTCACCATATGACCTCCAATTCCAGTATTTTTGTGAAGCTAGATGAAGGCTATAGATCAAAGGTTAAAGTGGAGAATGAGGAGTTTGTAGAGGTGAAGAGAGTTAGTGATGTTCCAGTGCAGACCTTAACATGTACTAAGTATATTTTTGATGATTTATATGTTCCAGATATTGAACAAAATTTGATAAGTGTTGATCAATTGATTGAAAAAGATTATACTTTGGTATTTAAAGACAAAAGATGCACTATAGAAGCTTTCCTTTAGAATGGAAAAATATAGGTGATTAGGCACTTGCAAGCACTGTCATTGATTCTTCACTATGGCATAAAAGATTTGGACATGCTAACTACACATCGCTTAAACAATTACATGATCTGGAGTTAGTTGAAAACTTAACTGAAATCAGTAAGGATGATGGATGTGTATGTGAAATTTGTCAACAGGGAAAGCAAACTAGGTTGCCATTTTTAAAAAATCAATCTAGAAGAGCTACAAACAAGCTGCAGCTTATCCATTCTGATGTATGTGNTTATTTAAAAATCAGTCTAGAAGAGCTACAAACAAGCTACAGCTTATCCATTCTGATGTATGTGGTCCAATGAGAACCCCTATTCTAAATGGCAGTAAGTATTTTGTGCTTTTTATTTATGATTTAACAAGGATGTGCTAGGTATATTTTTTGAGATGAGAGTCTGAAGTTGCTGGTGTATTTCAAAACTTCAAGAATTTGGTTGAAAATTAGAGCAACCGCAGAATAAAAACTATAAGATCAAACAATGGAACAGAATATTGCTACAGCTAATTTGATAAATTCTGTGAAGATATAGGGATATAACATCAGCTGACTATTCCATATTATCCCCAGCAGAATGGTGTTTGTGAAAGGAAGAATAGAACGATTATGGAGATGGCTAGGTGTTTGATATTGGAGAAAAAGGTGTCTAAAAATTTTTGGGTTGAGCCTGTAAATACTTTAGTCTATTTACTTAATAGGTTACCTACTAAATCTCTAGATAGGAAGCCACAATTTGAAGCCTGGTATGGAATGAAACCAGATGTCTCTCATCTGAAGGTTTTTGGGAGCCTTTGTTACACCCATATACCTGATGTGAAGAGGGATAAATTATGCCAAAAAGCTGAGGTTTGAGTGCTAATTGGTTACTACAGTAGTGCCAAAGGCTATAGGGTATTCAATCCTCATAGCAAAAAGATAATTTCCAGCAGAGATATCAAAGTAGATGAAGAAGCTTCAAGGAATTGGGAATCGTCTGCAAGCAATCAACCTCAGGTTCCANTGATGTGAAGAGGGATAAATTATGCCAAAAAGCTGAGGTTTGAGTGCTAATTGGTTACTACAGTAGTGCCAAAGGCTATAGGGTATTCAATCCTCATAGCAAAAAGATAATTTCCAGCAGAGATATCAAAGTAGATGAAGAAGCTTCAAGGAATTGGGAATCGTCTGCAAGCAATCAACCTCAGGTTCCAAAAGCTATTCCTCAGACAGTTGAAATTGATGTCAATGAAGAAGAAAAAGATGAATCTGATAGTAATTCAAATTCAGAAAATGAAGTGATGGGGACTAGACCATTAGTTGATTTGTATGCCAGGTGTAATTCAGCTCA
>CAIGRP010016508.1:0-13053 GCA_903798385.1 Fraxinus cuspidata
CTTCCAATGCAAAACTGATGTGTGTATCTGAAGAATTAAATAGACAATCATGAATTTATAAGTTGCTTCAAAAAGGATTCGAAGAGAATTTTCACATTTTTTTCATGCCTTGATCAGTGCAATGCCCCTTATCAAACATATTTTCAAGCAAACCAACCTCCAACTTAATATTTTCACCCAATTTTATCCCGTTAATATAAAACAATCCATACGAAAGTTTTCACACATGAAATCCCTGTCCACATCCATATCTTTTTACCACAGCAAAAATCGTCCTCAAGCTATGCTAAATTTGGTCTAAGGATAAATAATTTATTATGATTTGGGTAAAGTATCTATATCCAACTATATCAACCTATCAATTATGTGAATAAACTCATAGCATATCAATGTCCAACTCAATTCTAGTGCACGTATAATATCAAGTTTTGCAATTTTAAGTCTTAATCAATCTAGTAGGCAATATATCCGTAGTTCATAAATTAACACCAAATCTCAAATGTAATCATTGTCGGACAAACTATCTAACACACATAAACACACAACCTAAAACAAGAAAATATTTATATATTTTTTTTTTATTTTTTTTTTCATTTTTTTGTATTTTTCTATTATATACTAACGTAATAACGAAAAACAAACACACGAAAAGTAGAAAATAAAATTTTTTCCCACCCCCAAACTTAAAACCGACATTGTCCTCAATGTCATAAAGTATAAATATGAATATAAGGGGATAGAAAGGAAAAAGGAATAAGGTACTCCCCGAATTTTTCTGTTGAAGGTATGAGGACTTATGTGTAACGGATAGACAATCTTCTTTATTATACTTTCCCCTTGGTTTATGCTGGTTTGAGTATTCTGGGCCATCATGTGCCTGTAAATAGCGGTCAAATCAAACAATAAAGATCAAATAACTTAGAACATGTGTTGCTTAGCCCAAACACTCGAAACAACCAACAATAAATGCAATGGCTTAAGAGAAAATATGATAAGATGGTGATACCCTGAAAATTGAAACATGCCTATAACTAATACAACATATTAATCAAGAATAAAACTACGTGCAATCCAATACGAAAAAACAAAATAAATAAAAGAATTAGGAAATTTGTTTGCCTCCCAACAAGCGCTTAATTTATAGTCTTTAGCTAGATTGCATGGATAAATTGGTCATGATGGCTCATACTGAAATCTTGCAACCTTACACTCCTTGCAATTTCCAGCTTTCCATCCTCTTTTTGCCCTCCAAACATTGAACTCTCCATTCTCATCTCATCCAAACCTCCTTAGACATTTAAGTTTTATCTCATTAGACCCTTGTTGAACTTCTTGAGCAACAGGTTTGGCTTCCTCCAGGACTATTGGTTGTTTGGGTGGATTATGTAATTTGAGGATCTCATGTGCGTCCTCCACCTTCACAATCAGGTCACCCCTATCCATATCAATCAAAGTTCAACTTGTTTCTAAAAAGGGTCGACATAAGATAATTGGCATATCGTGATCGTCTTCGAGGTCCATAACAAGGAAGTCCGCCGGGAATATCAGCTTCCCAACTTTGATGAGCACATCCTCAACCTTGCCCCATGGGTGTCTGATGCATCTATCTGCCAATTGCAGCATCATATTTGATCATTTGACTTCCCCAACTCCTAGTCTCCTAAAAGTAGACAAATGCATTAAATTTACACTTGCACATGTATTACATAAAGCATTAAAATGAAATTCTTTGCCTAGAGAAATAGGTAAAGTGAAACTCGGCAATTTATTTTGCAGCCTTGCACTGCTTTCCTCGGTTAATGCCACTTCTTTCCAATCTGAAAGTTTTCTTTTCTTTGATATCATATCCTTCAGGAACTTTTCATACATCGGGATCTGTCGTATAGCATCGATGAATGGGAAATTGATGTGGAGTTTTTGCAGCATATCCAAGAATTTTTCAAATTGATCATCTAACCTTTTCTTTTGCAGTCTTTGTGGAGAAGGTAGTGGTGGCAAAAATTCTTTAGTAGGAGCAATTTCCCTGACCTTTGGACCCTCTGATACTCTTTTTGTTTTCTCAAATTCCTCCAATTGCTCCTCAACCATGGTTTATACTTTTTCTTTTGTAGCAACTGGCCTCTTTACATTAATCTCTGGCAATTGAACTCCACTGCCGTTAATAATTGCCTCAATTTGTTCTTCCTCGACAACCTTCACTGCCATTACCTGCTGTTTAGAATTTATCTCAACGTCACAGCAGTGTTCCTGGTAGTCTCTCTGAAAGTGCTTTCGCTATTTGTGCTATCTGATTTTTCAATTTTTTATGCCAGCTCCCTGAACTTGCAAGGTCTTATCCGTACATTGCATGTGTTGAGTAGATATTTCCGCCAACCTAGTCACAAGATCTTCTAATGAAGACTTCTTCTCATTCTGCTGAAAACCTAGCGGTACAGTTTGTTGGAGTGCGGTCTAAGCACCATGTTTATTGCTCCACTGAAAACTTGGGCGATTTCTCCAGCCTAGGTAATAGGTGTTAGGATATGGATTGTGTTGTTGCCATTGAAAATTTTGAGTGTAGTTCACATCCTCCATTGTCTCAGCAAAAGGAGATCCTATATTACAATTAACACTCTCGTGGTTCCCTCCACAATGTTTGCATTTCGGTCCTATTGCCTGGCCTATGTTCATCAGATCTACCTTCTGTGCCAAAGATGCCGACTATGCTGAAATTACTGTCAAAGAATCAACTTCGAATACCCCAGCAGCTCTTTTTCCACTCGTCCTTTCAGTAGACCAAAGTGTACTAGTAAATACCAGATCCTCCATGATTTGGTAGACTTGATCTGTGGTTCTATTTGTGATAGAACCATCGCATGAGAAGTCTACGTTAGCCCTACTTATTGGATTCAAACCAATGTAGAAGTACTGCACCTGAAGCCATTTTTGCAATTCGTGTTGTGGGCATTGGTGGAGTAAACCTTTGTATCGCTCCCAAGCATCCGAATAGCATTTTGAGTCCAGTTGTTGGAATGTGGTAATCTCATCTTAGCAATCCTTTTAGGTGGAAAATATTTGCTAAGAAATTTCTGGCTCAATTGGTTCCATGTAGTGATGCTATGAGGTGGACAAGTGTCTAACCACTCTCTAGCTGAGTCTCTAAACGTGTATGGAAAAAACCTTAGCCTGATTGCTTCACTAGACACCCCTGAATACTCGATAGTTGCACACATGTCCAGAAATCTTGATACATGAGCGTTAGGATTCTCTGAAGCTCTCTCAAAAATTTGTAGCGCATTTTAGAATATGTTGATCACATCAGTCCGTAGGTGGAAGTTTGCCTTACCAAATGCCGGATTACTATGCTTGATTGGCTTTCCACAACATGTGGAACCATATACTCTCCCATTAGCCTTGCATTTTCATTAGCTGCACCCATATTTGGTTGTGCTGCTTTCAGATTAGCCCCTATGACTATTTGATTCGGATTTCCCTCTGCCTATCTTTCTTTTTCTCTTTTTTGGTGTGTTTTCAACTGTTGTCTTTTTCGAAGGTTGAATGTTTGTTCGATTTTTGGGTCTAATTGAGAAAGATCACCGGTTCTCGAACTTCGTATACACGTTCTCGAAAAAGTAAGTAGGAAACACACTAAATTTTTATTTTATTTTTATTATTATTTATAAAACTAAACATAAAAAAAGTAAAATTCATATTAAAGTTAAAATTAACTAAACTTATCAAAAACTGTAGTCTCTGGCAACGGCGCTAGATTTCCCGCAAGTGAACGGTGTCATGAACAAGTAATATAATGATGTGAAGAGTGTCGAACTCACGAAGGACTATGTACTGATCAAGTTAAAGCTACTAATACCCTTAATCGAATACCAAAATTTAATTTTAACTAATTAATATCTAACAAACTAGAACATCTTCATCAACCACGCAAAGCATAGAGGTATATCACTATCCCATATCGAATCTCACAATGTTTATTCCTATGTGCTTAAATCATATTGTCTCTCTCAATAACAATAAAATTCACAAACAATTCAACTATTGTCCAGATAATTGAAAAGACGATAAAAACAATAATAAACATCCAGACACTTAATCAAATTAATATCATTCTATTTATTCAAATAAAAAAACATCATAACAGTGGTTCATCACATCCTAGCAATGTTTAGTTTAGCCCAACATGTTGAAATTACAAAAAAAATCATATTTAAGTGAAAAGACATAACTCGGATTCTTGATAAATTGAGAAGATGAAGACGAATCTTGAATCTTTTCAATGGTTTCTTGACGAATCTCCAGTTGCACCTTCTCTTCTTTGCCCAAAAATCAAGTGGATCTTCACTTGAATGAATTCTTGCAATTCCTCTTGTAATTTTTCAAAAAACCATTGATTTCCTGTCTTTTTTATGATGAATATTGGCCTACTATATGATTATCTGAGGCTCTCTATATGTATTATGTTGTTATGTATTTGTAGGATTTGAAAATTGGTTGAAAATCACATCTAAATTGATTTCCAAAAGAGTTCTAATTGAATAAGGAAAGTTGTCTTCGCACGCGAATTTTTTTGTCTATGTACAGCAGTCAGTATTTTGACCATAATTTCGTTCCTGATATCCGACTGTGGAGATTCAAACTGCATTGTAAAGATAGATAAAGGGCTACAACTTCTCTAGACATAGAATATTTCCAATACGGACTTTTACTATGCCAAATACGGGTTTCAATATTCGGCTAAAAATCTGGAATATAACTTGTACGATTGTAAATTGATTTTGATCGTATTGCATTCCTTTTTGAATTCTATTTCCATCCAATTGTCTCCTAAAAATCTTCAAAGTATCATCTTGTCGTCTGAATCAACTATTGAATTTGCAATTTGGTCCTCAAACTTTGGATTTTGCCATGTTCACCATTTTTCGCTTCTTTCTTTCAATTCCTCGTCACAACCATTGAGTTTTACCTATATGACATAAAATACAATAATTTAGGATATATTTTGTTAAAAGAACTATCAAATATTGCTATTTTAGACTCCAAACAAGTGTATAAAATACATTTATCAACTAGGGTTTAGATGGGTTCCGTGTAAATAAAACCTATTATTTCATTGAAAACAACACATTATTGAGAATTATTTTGTGAGGTAAAGTTGCTTTCAATCCATTGTTCTTCGTTTGACAATTTGTGAACTTATCAAGAATCATTCTTCTGGCATTCAAATCAATCGGGTGAGATTCTCAATTATTCAATCAAAATGGTCAACATTGTTTTACGTTATGTTGGTTATTTTGATTCGTATTTTCGAGTCAAGTCCAAAACTTTGATTATTCTGGCTATCTTGGGTTCGATTTCAATCTAATCGTAGGTTTCGTAGTACTTCGCTACGTAGGTTCACATCATTTCGTGCCAGCGCGAGTCCTCCAGCATGATTACAGTAAACACCCTAATGAATTTTGCGGAGGATGTAGATGGCTTCCTCATTCCCACACATCGGAGAAGGTGTAAGAAGAAACCTATTTTGTAGAGCACATCATCCCGGAATACAAAGTGGGCTGCCCTTCTCCTAAGTTTGTAAGCGTCATCTTTGTTGTTGGGGAGGGTTTGATCTTTAAGAAAGGCCACTATAGGTTGCATCGTGGCGTTCTTTATCCATGTGGCGTTCTTTCTACCCACATTACCTCTTTCCCTTTAGTAGTGGAGGGCTCTGAGAGGTGTTCAATCTGTCCCTAAAATCCAAAGCATTGAATCATGAACAAAAATAATTAGAGAGCAGGCAGATGTTTTTGCCAATATAAGAAAAAACGTCAATAACTCCCCAGTAGTGTATTTCAAGTTCTAAAATTTGCCAAGAAAAAATTTCCATTTATATTGACACTTAGAAGACACCAGGTCTTACTAGCATCAGCATGTGGAGAAGATTGTTAAAGATATTTTGAATTATATAACTCACTTATTCCTACTTTTGCATGATCAATGCAGCTCTTGATTTGCTGCAAAATGTTAAAGTGGTTGCTATCATTGGTCCTCAAAAATCTACGCAGGCCAACTTTGTGATGGATCTCGGAGATAGAGCTCGTGTACCTATCCTTTCTTTCTCTGCCACAAGTCCTTCTCTTATCCCTCGAACTCGTTAATTTGTTCAAACAGCTCAAAGTGATGCTGATCAGGTTGAGGCCATTGCTTCCATAGTTGAGGCCTTCAGCTGGAACCAGGTCATCATAATTTACGAAGACACGGAATATGGTAATGGAATTATCCCTTATCTGTCTAATGCTTTACAAGATGTCAATGCCCGAGTTTCATATAGAACTGCATTTCCAAAATCTCCCACGGATGATTTTATATGCAAAGAACTAGAAAAGATGATGACCATGCAGACAAGAGTTTTTGTGGTGCACATGTCACAACGAGTTGGTGCCAGGCTCTTTCTAAAATCAAAAGAGTTGGGAATGATGAATAATGGCCATCCTTGGATCGTTACCAGTGGCCTGACAGATCTATTCAGTTTGATGGATTCAGATGTTGCTGAAGCCATGCAAGGTGTTTTTGGTGTAAAGCCTCTAATCCGAAAACGTAAAGCACTCGACTCTTTCACTAATAGATGGAATACGAAGTCTCTTCAGGTTGATGGCAATATCAAACCAGCAGAAGTAAGTATTTTTGGCCTTTGGACTTATGATACCCTGTGTGCGCTTGCTATGGCAGCAGAAAGAGTGGGAAATAAGCATCTGATTGCAATAAAGAATGGTGTTGATTCCAATTCCGAATTCCCATTTTCTTTAGGAGTTTCTAAAACTGGCCCTAAACTTCTCAAAGAAATATTACGAACAAGGTTCGAAGGACTAGCTGGGGTTTTCCATCTTGCTGATGGACAACTAGTGCAGACACCGTATCAAATAGTAAACGTTGTTGGAAAAAGCGAGAGACAGGTAGGAATTTGGTCACCCTCCCATGGAATTACCAAGGAAGTGATTCAGAATGTCACCACTTCTTACTCAACCGCAAAGGAAAATTTTAGGAGTATTGTTTAGCCTGGGAACTCTGAAATAGCACCGAAGGGGTGGGAATTTCCAGTTAGTGGCAAAAAGCTAAGAATCAGTGTGTCAGAAAAATCTGGTTTTAACGAATTCCTGAAAGTGGCGAGGGATCCTCAAAGTAATGCTATCAAAGTTAGTGGATACTTTAAAGAGGTGTTTCATCCGGTCATGGCAGCATTACCATATTCTGTGCCATATGAGTACGTTCTTTATCACTTTGAAAATTCTGATGGTTAAAATGCTGGGAGTTACAATGATCTTGTATATCAAGTTTCTTTGCAGGTTAATCATAAATTTATATTTTGTTCTTATAAATACATAGTTCACCTTTTCTATCAAAAACTATAATGCATTTATAAGGTAATTGATTTCTTTCTAGTTCCTTTTTTCTTTCTTGGTGACAATAGAAGAAATATGATGCTGCTCTGGGAGATATTACAATTACTGCTAACCGATCAATCTATGTCGACTTCACTTTGCCATATACAGCAGGAGGAGTTGCTAGTGTTGTGCCAATTAAATATGATGATGGATTTGATAAATGGACGTTTTTGCAGCCCTTAACCGTAGAACTTTGGCTAATGTCTGCTATATTTTACATTTTTACTGGTTTGTCAATATGGATCCTTGGAAAAAGGATTGACACCAGTTGTCGTGATTCCGCGGGTGAACATGCTGGCATGATTTGTTGTTTTCCATTCTTTCCTGGTGATCTATTTTCTCTTTCTTGACATTAGTATCTACACTGAAATGTAGCTCTAGAGTCTTTCCCTTCTTTAAACAGATTAATGTAGGACAAGGAGTTGAAGGAAATTTAAATTTTCTGGTTTTGGTCACATGGGCATTTGTTGCGAATTTGTTAATCTCAACTTACACTGCTAGCTTGTCATCAAGATTAACAGTACAGAGGCTTCAACCAGCTCTCACCAATGTGATGGAACTTATTAGGAGCAGAGACTGCATTGGTTGTCAAGAAGGATTCTTTCTTGTTGATTTCTTAAAAGGCTTAGGATTTGAAGAATCAAAAATTAGGACATATAAATGTACTCATGATTGCGATGAAGCTTTGACAAAGGGAAGTAGTAATGGAGGTATATCAGCATATGTTGATGTTTTGCCTCACATAAAGCTCTTCTTATCTGAATTTTGTGGCAAGTACATGATAGTTGGTCCTACCTACCGTACGGGTGGATTTTCTTTTGTAAGTATTTTTCTTTCATTACGCTACAAATTTCCGGTCAATTCGTCGGTTTATTGCTAAAGCACTTTATAAGCCTATATCAGGGGAAAAGGTTATATTTTGTCTTAAAACAATATCGTGCCCCTTCTACTTTTGTAAGCAGTTTCTTCTCCAAGATATATACTAAATGAGATTGAAGCTTGAATGGATTAGATATAATTAGTCCAATCAATGAACTCTTTAACATTTAAAATTCTGAATCGAAAGCAAGCCGTACACCTTATTATAGTGTCTATTCATGAATTGAGTTGTTCATGCTATTGATAGTCTCATATTTGTTTATAATTGACAGGCTTTTCCTAAAGGCTTGCCTTTAGTTGCTGATGTCTCTCGCGCCATAATTCAATTGACAGAAAATGGTACGATTGTAGAGATTGGTCAAATAAATTCTAGTAATCCAGCATGTGCAGGACCAGAAAGTGCTATCACCCCAAGCAGCATGACATTGCAAAGCTTTCAGGTGCTTTTTGCCATCACAGGATGTGTCACAATAGTTTGCCTCCTTGTTTCATTAATCATGTATCTTTATAAGAACAGAGGTTTTCTTCAAGGTTTCTCAAATTTCAATGTCAATATCTGGTCAAGAATTCATGCATCATGCAGATATGTCATGAAAATCAACCTCACATCTCGTTCCAAAGCTAGACATACGAAAAATCAGATTCTGAAAACTTGAGGAAGTTGGTTGAAAGCAGCTATAGGCTTCATCAATTTTGTGCAACAAGATGCAACGTATAGTGTGAATATCAAATGTTAAGTTTCTACTGATATGTAAAGAACAATCCAGTTAATGTACTTGAGATATGTTAATTCTTTTAGCACACATTTGAAAATACATGCCATTTAAGTGATTAGTCTTCCATTTTTGTACAGATTTGTACTACAAAGTCTTCACCCACCTTCACCCCATGTTTTCCTTTGTTTTATGATTATTAGTATGGTATCAAAGACAATCAGGTCTCTATCCTCTCAATCTTTTCATTAATGATATGTAGAGTTCAATTTTTTCTTCTTTTTATCTCGAAAGGAATAATCTTCATCACTGGTATCAGTCTCTGCACCTTGCCATAATTTATTGGTTTTGTTTTGGGAGATTCCGAATTGGGTTGTAACTATTATTTGCAATGTTAGATTCGAGGCATGAATATTATTTGTTTTGGAGGATTGGTTTCTCATCGTCTTAATGTCTTTAACACATTAGTTAGTTTGTTAGTTTGAGCTAAAAAAAAATTTATTCAATCGGACATTGTGCACTGGTCTTTCTTTCGTTGTCTCTGAGTTGCTTGTTCAAGAAACTCGATTAAAAGCATTAGTAGAAGCCTATACTTCTAATTCTATGAAGTGTTTATTGTAAGTATTGGCACGGGAAAATATTGATTTGCTTGATTAAATTCTAATTCTGAGAAGTAGAAATTGAAAAGACCTCTGGATGAGTTCTCTTCTTGTTCAAACATAAACAACCTTTATTGTTACATCTGCTCCACATATCACAAGTGAACTAAATAATATTGGTACAAGTTTTGTTTTATATGTTCTTTCATCTGATGAAATAATTATGAGCAGGGAGCATGAAGCGTATATCTAGAACTAGGAATGTACTTGGGTTGGATATAATGTTAGCCAAGAGCGCATTATCTGCAAAGTTGAAGGCAACTTGGCTGCTCCTATGAACTTCACCATCCCTTCTTTTGCAGATGCAGATATATTACAGAGGCATCGTGGGAAGCATATCGGAATATTGATGCCTGGGAAGAGGATGAGTAGCCATTTCGGTTTGATCTAGAGGCACCATTCAGATAAATGTATTGAATTCTTGCCAAATGTGTCCTTGTTTTGCCAAATTTCAGAGTCAAACAAGGTTTGCTTGGAATGACATCTCCTGTGACGCCCGAAAATGTTAAAATAGAATTTAATTATTTTACATGGTATATTTTGTTATTTTGAAGAGTTGAGGGTAGGGGTGGACAAAATGTCCAAACCAAATCAAACCACACTAGAACCGAACCGAACCAAGCGGTTCGATTTGGTTCTACAAAAAAAATTAATAGTTTTGGTTCTTCGAACAAAAAACCATTTGAATATAGTTTTGGTTCGGTTCTAATTCTTGAACCAAGAACCAAACCGAGAACTAAACTTAATTTATAATTTTATTTTTGTATGAATTTGATTTTATGTTAATTGAAGCCAGCCCAATTTCCATTATTTTGGTATAGCCCATAAAACGTGTTTAGCCCATTAATTTTCTTATTATTCAATATTTGCTTATTTTTTGGAATTTGGTACAGTACGACGTATGTTATCATGACAATCTCACATTATTCATTATAAAGCTTTTGTTTATATTTTTTTTAATCGTATAAGTGTCGTTAATGCTAATTGAAATTTTGTCTTCTTTATTTGGTAAGGGCTAAGTTGCTTGGCTTGGTCATTTTGTCACCACTCTACCTATTAATTTCGAGTTTTAACTTTATATTTCAATTTCATTTTTCATTTTTCTCATGTAGGTCTAGCGACTTCATGTAAAGGAATTCATTAGACGGAGGATGAAAATTGAACTCGATATTATTAACTTCTCGCAATGACTCGTTTGTTTTTATTTTGTTTGTTAGTTTGAACTTTTATAATCTTGATTATTGATAATTTGAACTTGCTAAATGTTTGATGCTTTTATTTTTTATNGTAATAGTACTAGAACCAGACCAAATCGAACAAGAACCAAATGGTTCAGTTCGATTCGGTTCCGCATCTTAAAAAAAACTATTTGGTTCCATTATCAAAAAATCATTGGTTCAAGGTTCGGTTCAGTTCTCTTGGAACCAGAACCAAATGGAACCACGTCCACCCCTAGTTGAGAGACTAAAGTGATATATGTGTTAACATCAATTTTTGAGATAAATATTTAAATATTGTTAAAGCAACGAAAAATATATCAATATGGAGCTCGTAATTAATCATGTATATTAGGCTAGAGAAAAAGTTAATTCGGATAATTTAGTCTTAAGATATTGAAGTTCAAAGAAATTGTATTTTTTTTTTATATCATATTGAATTTGGATAAGGGATAATCACGTGTATCTAAGGAATGGATGTAGGATAATTTTTTATTTGATTAGAATTCTATTTGAAGTCAAAAGTTACTATCGCTATCATGTATTGGGATTAAAATTACATTTTGTTGTGATATGTATTATGTACCCATGTCATATTATAATTTGTTTACTAAAAATTTAATTCTTATCGAAGTTGATAAATACGATTTTTTCATCCCAATGTACACAGACTTAACTACTATATTTTTACTATAAATATGGTGCAATTGTCCCACAATTCACCATCGAAGAATTTTACACGACGGCTTTCATATAAACTAGCTGTAAATTTCTAGTATATTTTTTTTTGCAAGCTCGTTTGATCAATTAATGTAAGATACTTTTTTACAAGTTGTTCGTTTCCTTATTTCTTATATTTAGTAATTTATGCATGAATTGCCAGTGAACTTTCGAGTTCTTTATTAAAAGATGTGATATTCTACGGGAAATTAAGATGACTTAAGATGGGTGTGTCGCTTGGTCATCGATATACTCCATAAGAAAAGAGTGGTATGTAGTGTTTATTTTTATTGCATATAATTGTGTATGAAAACTGCACGTATTTTATTGGGTATTTTTAAATACCCGCTCATATAAAATTTTACAGGTTAGTTCGGGTCGATTAAAATAGGGGCAAGATGGTGAATGCGACTGCCAAGAGTAATCGAAGAGATAAAATATTAAGTTTATTTATTTTTTAAATTATTAGTCAGTTTAATTTGTTCAAAGACGGTTATTTAAATTATGATTATGTTTTCATTATGGATATTCTAATTATTTTTTTAATGAATATTATTTTATCATTACACAAAGAAATTGAATTTTTGGTAACACTCCGGTGTTTGTGAAATTTTGGGGCGTTTATATCTCTCAACTCCTTGAATTTCCGTCGTTTCATTTGCTGGCTTTTTCAATAATTTCATCAACAATTCGACAGAAAATTGACTTTTAATATATATATATATATATATGCAGGGACGGACCCAGCACCTGGCTAGCCCCCGCGGCCGCCCATGCTAGATCCATCAAGAGCTTAAGGCAGCCAGTGCGCCAGGAAGGAAGGAGAAGGAAGGCAATCAGCGGGTCAAGGTGTTTTTCTTTTTCCTTCTGATTTTGTTTAAGTTTTAGGGCCTTTTTTTAAGGCCGAATTAATTGGGCCAATTTTTCAAATTATTGACACAAATAAAATCATTCCAAATCCCTATATTCCAAATTTTCCCCAAACCAAACGATAGAGATAAGAGAGGGAGACGACCGGGGTGAGGGACGAGTTGGGCGACACATTCTGTGAGACTATGACTGTGTCCGAAGACTGGAGTTCGCTTTTTTTCCGCGTTAGGAGTTCACTTCGCTGCTAACCTTTGGGGTTTGGGCTGTATCTTGGAGAGACGGTGATGCCTTGAGTCCATCTGTGTCTGTGACGCCGTGACGGTGAGAGTTCCGCCATTGTCTGTCGATGAGTTTGCTTTGCCCCTGCTCGGCTGCTCCTGGCTTTTTTTTTTTTTGTTCCTCCATTGTGTTGTTACTCACTTGTGTAGATGTGTAGTTAATTTGTTTGATTTATTATTTATGATTTATAAATTATGTTTATGGAATATGATTATATGAATTCGTTTGTCTTGTGAGACTTAGAGCCTGTCAGCCTGTAGTGTTTACTTTGAGGATTTTGAATTTTGTGAATTTGAAA
>CAIGRP010016522.1:0-14312 GCA_903798385.1 Fraxinus cuspidata
ATCCAAAAATACTATTCAAAACAATATTTTTTTCAAAAAATGACCATCAAACGTAAGCTTAATAAATTTTCGTGAACCCTCCACAAGCATTTGAACTAGGGAAAAATTTACAAGTCAAGCATTAAATATGGGGCAATTCAATTTTCATGTTTTAAGTTTCAAAATTCAGGTATTAACTAATTAATTAAATATATTTTATTAATTAAATATATTAAAATCACAATTATACAATTAATGGTCACATGTGCCTACTTATATGCCACAACTTATTTATTAGTCACATATTATCAAATTAATTAGTCACGAATTATTTCATAATCACAATAAAAAAATTTGATAGATTACAATTGAAAGCCAAAGAATAACTAATCAAGAGGGGGTGAATTGGTTTTTAAAAATTTTTCGAAGAATTAATCTAAATTCAAACAGTAAAGACTAAATAGATTAATTCAAATAGTAAGTATAGATATAAGAGCGATAAGTAAAAGGGAGAAATGATGCAAACGATATAATTGTGAAGGTTCGATCAAACGCAATAATATACGTCTTCCGATGAGCAATGTCAATTTCACTATGTTGATTGACTTGTGGTACAATTCAATAATTTACAAAGCTTCCGATGACTTATAAGCAAGGAGCACCGACCCTTTTATAAAGTTGAGCTATACGAGATCTCAACACGACCCACAATTCAAATAGATTTACAAGTGAAATCTTCTCTTCTTAATGAAAAATAAATTCAAAGTTGAGTACAAGAAGAGAAATAGGCTAACAATTTAATAGATAGCAATAAATGAAGCTCCAATGTTAGGTATGAAAAACCTTGATGTATAAAATGATTTTCAAGAGTTAATTTGATCAAATATTTTTCAACACCAAAGTGATTTGATAATAAATGATATGAGAGATCAATGCAATTTTTGGCTTAAAGAAATCTCAATTGAATGCTCTAAAATTGTTGTAATAAATAGTAAGTGAGTTGATATTTATAGCAGTTAAAAATGTGAAATTTTCTGTCCAACGGAGGAACCTCTACCGGACATCCGCCACTGTACCGGACGACTGAACTAGCCGTTATGCATATGAAATCAGAACAGTAAAAAATTTGACTGTTGGACTATCGAACGTCCGCTAGACCTACCGGACAGCTGCCAGAGCAGAAATCTCTGGTTTTCCCTTTTCTTGATTATTTTTCAAGTGTAGATCCTTTATGGATATTTTCACTTAACTTTTTTCGAACTAAGTGTAATTGGTATATAATTCAAAAGTTAAGTGAAGATTTTGTCATATTGAAAATAATTTTTATGCGAGTGTTTTTGTGAAAAAGCTTATTTCGTGCATAAAAAAATGACTTACGAGCTTGTAGTGATTCATTGCTGTGAATTAAAGCGTGTTACCTTTACATATGAATTCAAATCATCTAAGTCCAATGACTTCGATTGATCTGGCGCGAGTGTACGTTTTGTTGCTCGATTTTGAATTTGGCGCGAATACTTGATTTGCCTCCAATTGTTTTCGACGTGGGTGCTCGATTTCCAAGCTTGTTGTGAATGCTCGATTTTCAACAGGTTCGTAACATATATCAATGAAAACTCAAATATAAATGTTAGAGATAAGAATAATTTATTTGTTATAATCAAAACTCGAAATCAATCATAGGTTAACAACAATTTATTTGATCGATCACAAATAAAAAAAAATTATAGTTCAAAGTTTATTTGTTGATCAAAAATTTTCAAAATTAGTTGGTACCAAATTATTTTTCAATAACAAATTATTGAGTTTTTAGGTCGCAGTTAAACAGTTGATCACAAATAACCAAATAGTTGGTCACAGATTAATCAAATTGTTGGTCACATACACCAAATAGTTGGTCATATACCATAAACACCACCACCTTTACGATCACTTGCGACCACCACCACCACAGCAACACCATTACCAACGCAGCCCCACTTGCAACCGCTACCATCACACACGTCGCACTGCTATCCCCCAACCGCAAAACCACCACTACCACTACCACCACACACCACAACAACCGCAAAAAACACATCTACAGCAACCATTAGCCAACAAACCACCATAACAATCGGAGAAATCAAACTCATAAATAAAAAAAAAAGGAAAGGAAAGAAAATAACATAACTGCGTCACTGTGGATCAACCACCATTAGATTAGAAGTAACGACAATGGGCGTGCAATAGCCGCGGCGCACCAGATCGCAATATCACGTCTCGCCGTTGTTTCGAGCGCAGCGCCACCTATCACCAAATCTTGCATACTTAAGGAGCAGTACAACTGCGATGGGGACAATCTATAAACGGGCAGTGGCAGGTGGCTTTGAGCAACTGTAGTCTGGTCTGTGTTGATTACTAGTGTGAAGGGTGGCGACGATGGTTTTGAGATGGTTTTTGGGGATGGTTTTGGGTTATCTCTTCCTCCTATGATATGCTTTTGAGATACCTATTGATTGTTGTTCGTGGTAGTGGTGGTAGTGCAAGTGGTGATAATGTGGTGGTGGCGGTGCTGGTGATGGTTAGGTAGTGACGGCGACTATGCACTTGGATAAAGAGATAGAGAAGGAGAAGAAGAGACAGAAGTTTGCAAGTATGAATTGGATACGCCAAAGGTAGGTAAATTAATTTAATTTTATATTATATTATTATTATGAATATTTATAAATTGAATTATTATATGATTTTTTGTTATATAAATCTCACACTCATTTTAGAATTGAAAATTTTAAATACTTATATTTATATAAAGTTTTCTTCTTTAACCATTTGGGCAGACGGAGAAAATATTGGACTACACTTTGTAGAGATACGCCAGACCCTTACTATTGTGCGACACACAGACGCTTGAAGGCCTGACGTACAAGCTGCCCGTTGAACCTTCCCCATGAAAAAATTAATTTCATGTTTAACATCATGAAGACCAATGACCCACATATCAATCAAATATTTAAATTGATAAGAACAGATATTAAACTTAAATCTCAGCCAAAAGGCCAAGTAAGATTAAGTATTATCTTCATTGGGCTGCCCAATTCATAGCATTTTTCGGTAACTTTGTTTGACTTGCCTACCGATGTGGGATGTGAAAAGTTACAATTTTCAGAGTTCACTCTTCTTCTTCCTCTTCGAGAAATTTCTTTAAACTCCGAGTTACTCTATATTTGACTCATCATCTTTAATCTCCCAACATCATGAAGTAAACCCTTCTACAGTCATTTTCGAGTCGCTTCATAGCCCACGTTATCAAAAGGAAAAATATGATTTACTTTAAATCGTTCACATACGAGAGTTAAGCTTGAATCCTGACCCGATGACTTCTGCACAACAATGTGCTGGTTGCCCTGTTCTTCCTGGGTCCATAAACTACCATGTTTATTATGGTAGTGTATAGTGAGAGAATCTACAAGAATCGTTTATGGAGTTTTGCTACATTACTAGGGCCACACCCAGTTGGCCCCCTGGCATTATCAAGGCCATATGGGTACTAGTAAAGTGGACTTGTCAGGTTTCAAAACTGTTGTCATCATTACTTCGGGTCGGTTGACAACAATGAAGTCATCAAAATATGACCATTAATTTAAAAAACAGTTTTTGAAATAAGGCTATGTTTAATTCACCAATTTTTGCATGTTTGATACCATTTTTTTTTTCTAATCAATTTTTTTTCTTGGTTTTGGCTCTCATATGCCACTTTCCTTGATTTATGGGAAAATCAATTCCCACCATTTTTTATTGGTGGGAATTGGTTTTCCAATTTTTTTTTTTTCAATTGGAAAAAACCTATCAACAATGGTAAAAAAAAAATTTCCATTTCTTGGATAATTTTTATGCAAAACAAAGCCAAACGAATGGTATTCGGTATGGTAAATTTTTAAATTTTTTTTTATTTTTTTGGCAATTAGAACAAATTCTAGACCCAATGGTAGAAAAAATTATTGCTTTTATAGACAATTTTTATATAAAAAAAAGTCAAACGGACACCAAATTTTCAATATTTTTCAGGTGGAAAATTATACTAATCAAATACAATTAATTACAATTCTCAGTAAAACAATATTTAGGTAATTCAATTCCCTGGAATTAAATTTCTTTCTACTTATTTTTCACATTTACAATCAAACGGACCCTAAATGAATATGATGTTGTCAATTGTGAGTTGTCAATCAAGATTGTACAAGTATGATGATTGCTTCACAAAATGGTGGGGATATTGAAATTTGGTTTTTTGCATAAGTGCATGCATCAAATCCCAAACTAGTACCATGGGATGTTATTTCAAGAACATGGTTAAAAAACAAAACAAGAATTCGGAAACTGATGATAAAAACAGTGGCTTTGGCTCCACACCCTGTACTTCAAATCAATATAAAGGAACAAACGCGTTAGGCACGAGCATTGGATAACATTAAGAAATAAATAAACCAAAATCTTATTACTGTATAGTTGAGTTATGGTCAAAGTTGCGTGCCAAACTTGCAATTGCAAAATTACAAGAGCCAAGGAGGCTTCTTTTATGACTTCCTATCCTATAAACTGAATGTCGGCAAGTAGCATGCCAAACAAGTTAGGCCAAAGCTATAAAGTATGCTATGCTATTATTTACATGAGGGAAAAAAAAAAAAACAATTGACTCCTAGGTCAAGTTGAAGAACACAAATTTGACACCCTAACAAGCACAAGCAACCTTAGAAATCTCTAATCAAATTCAAGCCTAAAAATCTTGAATTATAGAGCAAATCATAGGACTTATGTCAAACATGTCTATTTGCAAGAACATTTGAAGATAATTTTTTATTGTCACATTTATAGCCTTATATTAGTCATGTCATATCTGAAAGAATTCACCTATCATTGCTCCCATGCCTAACTTGTCCTGCTGCTAAAATTGTTTTAAAGGAAGTGAGCAACAAATTCCCCCAAACCAGATAACAAAATTTTTTTAGAACTAAGTATTTGGCATCAAACAAAGCTTCCCATCAAGAAAATAAGATAATCAGCATCTTCATCCTGATAATTACAACACATACTTAATCCTATAGGAAGTTTACTTTAAGAATAAAGTTTAGAAATATAGACAAAAACTTTACTTCTCATACAACTTTCAACATGGAGTATTAAACACAGTAGAAAAAACTGGAAAAATACTTTATTTTCAAGTCCTAAAATAATTCCAGTTTATTAACACTTACCAATCACCCCGTACCCACAACAAAGGCCTGGACTGGCATTTAGTGCTATATGCTTTTCGGGTTTTGTTTTTTCTATGGACAATTTATCTCACACACAGACCAATGTAGGGTAACCTCAAGCACAATTACAATACATTAACACAATCATTTCAATGAAACTTCAGAAGTAAAATTACTAATAGGCAGATCAGCTGGAGTGCATACCAATGCCCGTTGCTGTAAATGTTTTAAACTCTGCTCCATGCTAACTTGCACCATCTCCTCTAACATCTGCTTCGCTTTTCCTGTTTGATTGTCCCCATCAATCCGAGATATAATATTGCACACTACGTTCTCGAGTGTATCCGGTTGAAGCTCAGACCGTGGATAAGGATTGTCTCTCAGTAAATGCAACAGCATTTGTGCTTTCGACTGAGACTTAGGTGTTCCTTGAACTGTGAGCTCAAGAAGTCCCGGGATTACACCTTCTCTAAGAATCGGTTCTCGATACTTACAACAATCACTCTGACACATTGTCAAAAGTGTTCCCACAGCTTGCTCCCGGCTTTGAAGTGACCCCCTTTCAAGCACTTCTACTACTGCAAGTATTCCCCCCTCTTCAGATGTAAGTACGGTTCTTCCCTCATCAAAACCCACCAACAGTTCTATTAAACCAGTACATCTTTCCGCGGTTTCTGAAGACTTCTTACTGGATTTAAGCAAATCAACTAAAGGAGGAATTGGCCCTGTTCGAAGAATCAGGCTAACATTTCCTGGATGTGTCGATAGGTTGTAAAGGGCCATTACAGCATCTGATTTAGATCGTGAGTTCCCATGTCTTAAAGTTTCATCAAGAAGAGGGATGGCCCCGGACGCACTGATGATTGGTTTGTTCACAGATGATGCAGAAAGTGTTATCAAAGCCGCAATTGCATGCTCCTGTAGAGTTGGATCCCCGGACTGAAGGAAGGCAACTATTGGTTCTAAGGCCCCGGCATCTATTATATTTATCTTGTTCCTGCAAATAAATGAAATCAAATCAAACAGTAAATCTCAGTTAGATTCAGCTACAATAAGAAGGCTAAAAGTAATGCAAAGTTGCACATTCTTCATTAGTGCAATACAAACAGAAGGATCCAATCATTATTGCATTACGCATAGATCAGAATTAAATATTCCATAAAGATTAGGGTTAACATCAATGACTCCAGTAATGAATTCGCTTTGATCATTAGGCTGTAACAATTACAAACTAAATATTCCTTCCCGAAGATAGAGTGGGTCAAAATCAACTAGCTCCATCGAAACCTCGGTCCACAATCCTCACATTTAATTTAAAATTTGACATCATCACAGATGCAGATCTAATAGGCAATGGCATCCATAGAAGTTACAGGAGAGAGATCACGGTAGCCCATATGCCGCAAGACCATGCTAACAGAGGTATCAAGTTCAACATACCATACTGTGTGTAATTGTGTATTATGAAACCACAATATTTCAGTTCTTTCCTATGGTTCAAAGGGGCTCCTCACACAATAATTCAGTGAACTTGACTCGTTGTGTTCTGATGAATGAGATTACTGTCCTCTTGAATCCTGATTATCCTAACTCCAAGACGAAAGACCAGAATTTTGATTTTCAAATGGAATCTTCCCTTTTCCCCCATTCACTTGAGTTGAAGGACTTCTACGTGTTCTTCGTCTTACAATCTAGTTATTACAAATGAGAATGATAGCTAAAACCACTCAAGCAGTAATAAAGAGAAGAAAAAATCTCTTGGAAAAGTAAACAGAATCTAATCCATGTGATAGTTTTACAAGCAAGATTAAAGAAAAAGATGGGAAGAAAAGAAAAAGAAATAGAAAGCAACATGTGAACAAAAGACCAGTTCCATTTTTAAACCTACTCAATCCACAACAGAAATTATTATATTCCTTTGGCCATGGGAATACACTACCAACCATTTATAAGTTTCCAAAACTTATTTGAATTTCACTCCGTGAAATAAAGAAACATAATTTCGACCATAACAAGTCTTATTATACAAAAAACCAAGCCAAAATCGATTATTGCATAAGCACCTGTTGCGGGAAACTAATTCAATGTTCAATAAAAGTTAATAACAAAAAAATCAAAATTCAGATCAAGTTTTGTAGAAATCCAATATCAGTGGTCTCAACATACATATGCTGAAACCAGCTCAACTTATGTGAAAACACTGCAATACAAAACTCATTCACTATTTTTTATTTTTTGATAACTTTTACTTTTTTAAAGAACCAACCAAGACAATCCGAAAGAAAAGTGCAGCAACTGTGGAATTTTTCTTTCCCTGAATCAGAGGAAAAAGACAATTAAAAAAAATAAAAAAAAGCAAAGCAAGAACCTCTCCCAACAAATCCCCAAAACAAACAGCTTAGTTAGACAAACCAACAGCCAATCCAATAAAAAAGAAAACATTTTCAGGGTATTCATTAAAAATCATGTTTTCAGTCTCCAAATTTAGAAATTTGAACATTAAATTAGACATGCTAACTGTCAACCAAGTAAAAAGAGAACTTCTTCCAGGATTTTGATCACGAGAACCAGAATCATGTTTTTGGTCTCCAAATTAATAAGATTTGGTGTAAAATTCAATAATCAAACTATTTAACGGATTCCAATTCAGAGGTTCTAGTTACAAACCCCAGGACCCAATGCAATTTGAGTCTACAATTGAAATCAACATACACATATACATACACAAGGAAGGCATAGAATAGAATAGGCAGACTTTTCCTTACGTTTCGTCCTTGACTGCAAGGTTAAGAAGAGCAGCGAGGGCCGCCTCCTTAGCTTCAATAGAGTCGCAACGAAGCATGTCGACAAGTGGATTCACGGCGCCAGAGAAATGACGGCGGTAGCGCTCCGAAGTCTTAGTAAGCCTTCGGATCTCCGTCGCTGCCTGGACTCTCAAATTCACGTCATAAGATTGAAGAAGCAGAAGGATTTGGTTGACGTTGGATGATGGGCTCGAAGCACAGGGCTCAGTATCAGCATCGGAAGAGACGGTGACAGTGGTTGTAGCGGTGGTGAGGTGGCACTGTCCGCTCTCTTTGAAGCCCATTTTCTTTGTTGTTTTTGAGTGTGGGGGTAGAGAGAGAAAAGCCAATGAGAGAGAACCGGGTCAAATAATGGAAGACGAGGAAACGTAAGGTCGAGGAATGGTGCCTTGGCGTTAAGCAACAGTAAACAGTTACATTAATGGGGTGAAGAGTAGGGGGTGATGGTAAGTTGCTGGGAGGCTTTCCTACGGTAGATTTTGCCAGGGAGGTGGTTTGGAGGATTTTTTTTAAGAATATTCTATTAAGCTTCCGTTTGGTATGGCTTAAATTTTTTATAATTTTTTTTTTTTATCAAAATCAAAAATTAATTTGGCCATTGATATATGGCTTAATTAATATATGGTTGAAAATAATTTTCAAATAAGCTCTTAATTTGGCCATTGATATTTCTAGAAGTCCAAAACATAGGTAAAGTAGATAATTGAATGAAAATAATATATAGGTCACCTTTAATCAAGTCGCGAGGGTCGAACCTACTCATCGGACCAATATGGATGTACCTAATTGTAGTAAGACGTTTTCTTAATTTTATTATTATTATTTTTTAATTATACGAAGACGATCAATAATTATTTTAATATGAACATTATTTTAATGAGACCATTAATAATTATCTTAGGTTATTGGTCACTTTACACGCATATAAACTAAAAAAATTAAACCATTTCTCAAAATAATGCTTACTATTTCTTTTCTCAAAATACTATTTTTCATATTGAATTTTTATTATACATTTTTATACTACACTTTGTAATACATTGTGTTATGCATATTTTGCCTCATTTTTAACCACCCCATTGCCATTACCATTTGTAACAAAATGTGGTATATTTACGTCACTTGTTAGTTGTTACATACTATGTTACAGCATTGTCACGACGCCTATTTCCACCACTACTGATATCATTGATACTATTTATTACTTCCAACGTCGCCAACTCTATTGAAAAAAACACTACAAAGAAAATTATGAATTCTATCAAGAAAACTACCACCAACTATTGTTGCCTATTTTCATAACCATACCATACACCACTATTGGAACCTACCACCAAATCTGCACCGCCATCAACCCCACACCACTATCACTACAATCGATATTGATGCTACCAAAAACTTGCACCTGAACGAACTCGAATTGACTAATCGAACTCCGTACGGTCTGGTCTTCAATATCTGAAACAAAGGCGTCGAAGCGTGTCCTCATCGCCCCTCCGATGCTTAAGTTAGAAAGAGAAATTATGTAAGAGATTGTACGCTGGAATATTAATGAAAAACATACCTGAATAGCGAGGGTAGGTTATGTATTTATAGATGTTGGAGGTGGAGTCCTAAAAGGATTCAATCCTCCTGTAGTACTTATCCTTGTTGTACAAGGTGTGGGTTATGTTAGAGTGCACAATTTGGGTTAGAATCAAATTGGGAGTTTGTATTCAGATGTGATTAGCATTCCTAGGAAACGTGCGATAAGGTCAAGAAGGCGGGTGAGTTAAAGCTAATACCCGACTCTACAACCGACTCGACCTCAAGCCAGGAGCCGACCTGACTATCAGCCCAATAATGGTGGGTTCAGATCGGGCCCCATCGTTCAAGTTCGGGCATGACAACCCCTATACCTATCACAGGCCCCCGTGTATCTAGGTCGCAGCTGAAAGTCCCAAGTTTGAGTTGCGAGCTAGGATGCACTGGGGTGAAAAGCACGAGATTGAACTTATAGTGCCACGAGTGCGTGACAACTGTATTAACACGTGTCGAACACGTGTAGGGCAAGGCAAGATCGACATTGAATGCTTGACACGTGGCTTAATCTAAAGGCCATGATTGCAAGACATTTGACCTTCATCTGACCCCTATAAATACCCCATTTTCACCCCTCATTTTTCACTCTCAACTCTCAGTAAAAGTAGATTGAGGTCGGGCTTAGAGGGTTTTGTGAGTGATCACCTTTAAGAGGTAAGTGTTTGAGCTTTTAAGTTATTTATTTTTAGTAGTAATGTCGAGTAGTAGTAGTGAAGGGTCGAGTAGTGGTAGTAGTAGTCGATCCTCTAGGAGTTTGACCGCTAAGAGTCCCAAGGTAGAAGGTACGTCCATTATCCCTATGGTCGTACCTATTGACTTGCACCCTAAGGTCGAGCAAGATCCCAAGCGGGATGGGACAAACATCGAGGAGCCCAGCTCCTTTGTCACAGCCATCTCCTCAACCTTCTGTCCGTGCCTCCACTCTTCGTACCACACCGGAGGTAGTGGACCTCGAGGATGATGCACCTCTCCCCAACTCGATGTTGGAGGAGCATGCTCGATGCCCCTCATCCCGAGCATAATGAATAAGTATTTGGATGAGGTCGACCCTGGGGAGAGAGTCAGGGCACTCGAGCTCATTACGCTGAAGGTATGGAATCGACCTTGAAATTGTTCATATGTCTTTGCATATAGCTCGAGTGTTGACTGTTTTTTATATTTCAGGCATTGAGCATGGCTCAGAGTTTGGTTATGAAGAGCTTGGGGAGTTGAAGCAAAATGGCAGAGCTCGAGGCGATGAACGAGGAAAAAGAAAAACGGATTTGAGAGCTCGAGGTCGAGAGTGATCTCGCCCGGATCGAGACAATGAAAGCTTGAGATCAGTTTGGTTGGCCAAGAATGAGGCCGATGAAGCCAAACTCGAGCTTATTCATGCGAGGAAGCAGTTCGAGGATGAACTCTCCAGGGCCCGAACTCAAGGAATCAACGAGTTCAAAAGTTCAGAAGAGTTCGGGACACTACTAGGCAGTACTACTAGGTTGGCTCGATCATTCTTGAGGACCAAACAGCTTGAAAACTCGAAGCCTCTCATTGAGGATTTGAAGACAGTGAATGAGCTTGCCAATGAGCTTGAGCTTTCAGAGTCAGAAGTAGAAGATGACGCCGAGGAAGAGATCGAGACTCCTACTCAAGACAATCCGAGACCCGATGAATCTAGACTAGGCCCCTCCCCGAACTTAATTTTAGAAAAAATGTAACCATGTACATTGCCCGATCTGGGATTTTTATTAATGATAGATAGATGATTTTATTATTATTTTTATTTTGTGTTCATGTATGTGGATAGTTCGTGTGTGTGAAATGCTGAGCTCGAGCATTTCACTTGGCCATGTTTGGCTAACGAGCTCGAGTGCTGACTAATCATTCTTTGAGCATTTCACTTGAACATGTTTGTCCAAATTAGCTAGAGGTTTAAGTAATAATTGCTCAAGAGTTTTACTTTTCCAAATTTTGGGCAAGCAAGTTTGATGTTTTACATTTAGCTCGAGTGTTGAACTTGACCATGTTTTGGTCGATGAGCTCGAGTTATGGCCAAATTAGCTTGAGCGTTTCACTTGTCCAAGTTTTGGGCAAATGAGCTCAAGCTATGAATAATAATTAGTTCGAGCGTTTCACTTGTCTAAGTTTTGGGCAACTGAGCTCGAGCTATGAATAATAATTAGCTTGAGCATTTCACTTGACCGAGTTTTTGCCAAGTGAGCTCGAGTTTTTGTAATAAGGTCGAGGTTTTTTTTTTTTTTAAAGCTTGAGGTTATACATGGATAATGATTACTACACCCGATCTCTACCTGAACGCAATTTCATTGTTGGGAATATTGTGTACCTAGGTCGGGGTACTGTGGTTGAGTGTGATTTTGGAGTACTAGTTGCATGCGCGGAGCACGACCCTACGCTAATTTGTTCGGGACGAGTTCGTATTATCGAAATGAATTTCAAATAATGAAAGAGAAAAAANTGTACCTAGGTCGGGGTACTGTGGTCGAGTGTGATTTTGGAGTACCAGCTGCATGTGCGGAGCACGGCCTTACGCTAATTTGTTCGGGACGAGTTCGTATTATCGAAATGAATTTCAAATAATGAAAGAGAAAAAAGCACATAGGCTATAACTAAAGACTAAACTGTTTGAGGGCATGCAAGCTCGAACTAGAATAAAAACTAAAAAATAAAAACAAAGAAAAACTTCCTAAGTACGAAATAGAAAACCAATCAACCTAGGTACCTGGTTGCTTGACCAGCTACTACTTGTAATAAATTTTCAAGTTCTCGGTGTTCCATGGCCTTGGGAGCGGTCTTCTCGAAGTATCCTTCAAGTTGTATGCACCACCTCTTAATTTCTATATAACTTCGAAATGCATTTCCCACACCGATCCTAGTTTCCTTGGAGGAAGTCCGGCAGCTGCTGCTCTCCTAAGGACCAAATCACCAACTCTGAACCTTCTTGTCTTCACCCTGGCATTGAAGTGTCTTGCTGTTTTATTTTAATAACTTACGGCCATCAACGAGGCTTGTTCTCGAACTTCCTCAAGCAGATAAAGGTGTTCAGTAGTTTGTCCCTCAAAGTGGGGCTTGATCATTCTCTGTGTTGGGAAGCCACCTCAATTGGTATCATAGCCTCCACACTAAAAGTTAGCATGAAAACGGTCTCACCAATTAATGTCTTATGAGAAGTCATGTATGTCCAAAGTATAACGGGCAGCTCTTCGGGCCAACTTCCCTTGGCATCACCAATCCTTGTTCGAAGGTCTTGTAATATAATCCGGTTAGTTACTTCCGCGAGACCGTTACTCTGAGGGTGTGAGACCGAAGTCAGGCGATGGTTAATCCTGAGGTTGGCACAAAAGTTTCTGAATTGCGAATTGTCAATTCGCCTTCCATTGTCTGTTATCAGCACCTTTGGTATCCCGAACCTACACACAATGGACTTCCACACGAATGATCTGAGCTTGGGTTCTAAGATGATTGCAAATGGCTCAACTTCTACCCACTTGGTGAAGTACTCTACTGCTACAGCAACGAATTTCAGTTGACCTCTTGCCAAAGGGAAAGGTCCAAGGATGTCCACTCTCTATTGCTCGAAAGGGGCAGCATATAGGATGTAAGTTAATTCTTCAGCATGAGTATGTATCAAATTGCTAAACATCTGGCACTTGTCACATCTCCTTACATAGTCCGATGTCTCTTTCTTCATGCTAGGCCAGTAATATCCATATCTTATAAGCTTGTATGCGAGCGTACGAGCTCCTTGATGATTTCCACATATACCTTCGTGAACTTTTGCTAAGGCTTGGAGGGACTCGAAGGGTTTGAGACATCTGAGGTAGGGTAGAGCAAAACTCCTGCAAAACAAGACTGGTCTAATAATGGAATACCTTGATGCTCTAGTCTTGATGCTTCTTGCTTCCTGGGGCTTAGATGGTAGGTTCCCACTATTCAAGTACTCCAATATTGGATCCATTTAATAAGGCTCATAATTAATGTCCATGATGCTTGTCTTCTGATTTATGCTAGGCTCGACCACTATCTTGATGTGTACCGTTCTGTCCCCTCCATCTATCCCCATTAACATAAGTCTGGATAGTGCATCGACTTTCGCAATGTCAGCTCTAGCAATTTTGATGATCTCACAGCTTCTAAATCGTCTCTGAAGGTCATGCACCTTCAAACACTACAAGCTCATTTTCTCATCTTTCATCTCAAAAGCGCCCTCGACCTGGCCACCATAAGTTGTGAATCGCTGAAAACCTTGATGTGCTGAAACTCAATGTTATATGCCAACTCTAGAGCTAGAATGACAGCTTCATACTCCGCTTCGTTGTTGGTGGCTTCAAATTCGAACCTGAGCTCGCATTGCTTCTTAGTTGTCTTGTTCAGGTCAGTGATAATAATCCCAGCATCTCGAATTGTTGGATGCTCCATCTACGAATATTTCCCAAATTTCTAAGGTCTTGCTCGGGTCCCTCTTATGTGGCCCTCGAGGCCTAAGGATTAGTTCTGTAATGAAGTCAGCTAAGGCTTGCGCCTTAATTGCAAGCCATGACTTGAACTCTATATCAAACTCATCCAGTTCAATCGCCTATTTCAGTAGTCTTCCTGAGACGTCTAGTCTCTAAAGTATGTATCTAAGTGGTTGATCGGATGAGATTGGAAATATTGACATAGCTTCCTGGCAGCCATAACCAAGGTGAGTGCAAATTGTTCAGCCAATGTGTAGCGAGTT